>CM073591.1:199954431-200201931 GCA_037074705.1 Zhengitettix transpicula | reverse complement strand
CAATTATAGTCAAATTACCTAGTGATGTTCTGAATGTTACCAAAAGAGGCGCATCCTAGTAAAGAAAAAGCTCTAGGCCTCATGTACGGGTACATTCTTTGCGCCTTATGGTGTTTTTCCAACTCATGTCTTCGAGATCTGGTGAAAAACTTATATAATTGTGCAAGTTTTCGTATCGCAATTTTAAGATTTTTTAGCAGATACAATTTTAATTTTAATAACGTTATTCTGATGATACTAATCCACGAATTGTAGATATTCGCTACATATATATATATATATATATATATATATATAGTAAAAAAAATAAAAATTAAACCTCCATGCATTCACGTAATTAATGTAGGCCTAATCTGAGATTCATAAACAGCGTCTCATTATCCGGTTGGCGAATCATCTATATTTGAATACATTCATTTATAATTTAAGGTACCATCATTAATATATTATTCACGTATCACAAGACGCTGTCTCAAATCATACGTCTTTACCTATCAAGAAGCACACAATTTTTAATAATTATTTTGTTTCACATTTGCTAAAAGTAATTTATCTCAATCAGAATTGAAATTCCTCGTCTTATTGTTGTCGATCGGAAATGACGATGGAAGGAAATTAATTATAATATTATGAAAATGAAATTTTGTTCACCTTATTTCAAATACACCAAACAATCGTAATGTATTCCTTACTGAATGGTATGGATTATAAACTAATTTTTCTCAATAATTATGGAGGCGGAAGTAAAGTAGGTCTGAGTATCGACGTCTATTACAATTGTAAAAATGTTATGTGCTCATGCAATTAGTCCAATTGACTATATGGCGCAAATAATATTTTCACAGAATTATTCGTTTTTAACTCTTTCTTGATTAGTAATATGAAAAATAACACAGAAACGTGGTATATATGAGAATATAAACGTCTGGATGCCCGAAAAATCTGAATAAATATTCGCATAAGATTGGGTCTCCCCATCTAGCTCGATCATAAAATTAAGTGTTTAAATTACGTTGTATATTATTTATATCCTGTTTACAATATATTAAAATAATGAAATCAAATCTTAACGGACAATTTTGTAGATACATTGAGTTTTAATTTTATCAATATGTAATTCACGAACCAGATTTAATAAATGAATATGGTCGTGTAGCAATGATGCTAATGATGTTTTATGCCAGAATACTGTCGATAAAGTGTGCCCATTGATGATAATCGTTTTAGACCCGTTGTACGTGTGGAATACTTTGGTAGTTTGTACAAGAGTAGGCATTTATAATGTTAGATTTATTTTTTGTATACGAAGATTAATAATTGTGTTTATTTTAAAATATTTGACATGTATAAATTCCGAACACCAAACCGTTTATTCACTTTTTCGGGTACGGCGGCTTATAAGGACACTAAGTTTTAACAAATTTCACAGTTTCTATCATAAGTTGTTACCTGAGGACAAATCTTATTTTTTGACGACTTTTAAATCATTATTAAAGTACGTGTCAAATATCTTGGCGGTCCAGTTTAGTGTTTTTCTTCGCAGGTGCTACCCCCCCCCCCCCTTTGTGCGCAGCCTATCTGCAGCCGTAAGTGCGTACAGTTAGACCCTGTTGTGTGTGTTTATTCTGCGCTACCTCCACTCCCTCAATCTACGTATTTCGTGAATACTTCTGTAGACATCACGTAATTTTGAAAATGTCTACCATCTCATCGCATTACTCACAGGAAATATTTGTGAAATTGAAAGTTTAGTTCCACTGAGCCATAATAGAGAGAATTAAGATGTTTAGAAATTATTATCATTGATATTTTTTCCAAGTGTTTATTTTGAAAGTTGCAGTTATTTGTAGACATTTTCAAATGTACTTTACTCCAATTTTTATTGTTTAAGAAAATTTAGTTCCTAAATCATACCAATCGGTAATTATATAAATGTCAGTCATCACTGTTTTACGAATGTCCAAAATTATTGCTTTATACAAATTGAAAACTTAAATTATATAGAATGTTCCTTAAATGATTAGGACTGAATTACCAACACTTATTATTAAAAATTAATCTACGATTAAAAATTGGGACTACATACGCAAAGATAATATGCAAATTTACAGTATGAATGTTTTTAATATCATAAAGGACTTTGGCACATCTCAGTGACGAACGTAAATTCGAGCTAAAGACATTTTTTAGTGTGACTCTGTTGCTTCCATCCATGCTAGCCGTCGTAGTTCCAGGTGTAAATCAGTGATCCAACAACTGGTTTCGAAAATTTTCGTTGTTCATTGTGAAATTTGAGGGCCCGGCGAAAGAGACTGCTCATGAAGTATGTATGAAGTGGAGTATCGAGGGGCGTGAGATTGTTGGCGTTCCAGCGCGACCGCATTAGCGCATCGATTTGCGTGCTACGGAGCCGCCTCGCCACAACACCGAATTGTCATCTCCGCTCATTAGCCCAGAGCTCCTTACCAAAAACCACCCATTCTCCTTGCTGTTGCGGAAGTCTATGTACCGATCAAGCCTAAATTAGATGGTTAGTCAATTAAATCAGAACTTATGCATTAACACAATTTATTTATCGGGAGAGATTTCAACGGATACTCCATTGCTTCTGAAAGATGAAAATAACAAAGAGGGAAGGAGGATATTAAGAAACTCTGTCTTCACAGCAGAGGATTGAAGCAGAGCTGCGACATGCCGGACACTCTATCAGTTATTCTCAGTTCAGTGCATTAAACAGTCAACAGTCTCGACAATCAAGTACAAGAGAGATGTGTCACGAACATTTTAGTATGGGCTTAGGTAGATGTGGGCGTGATATCAGTAGCCTGCCTAATTTGATCAGTTGCAGAGGGAATTGTGCCGGGACGAATAAGGGAGTCCAGATGTTTGGAACGCTAGAACTCTGCTGTGGAACAGCTTTACTTTATCAAGGTTGGGGGGTTTTCCCGGTGAATTGATTGAATGAATTTCTCTCGTGTAAAACCCGGTTGGTAATCCGACAGAAATTCGTTCAATTTACTTTAAATTGTAAACATTTAAAACTGTTGGGGTCATAGCACTTAATACAAAAATCTAGGAGGCGAAAGTTGTCTAAGAATTTTACATTTCTGATCTGATCGTTTGGCTTTCCTGATTTTTATCCTGCGTTTTTACTTTATGCTGGCTTATAATTATACCTACGTCTGTTCCTCTAACACACAGTAAAATATTAAAATTTTGCATGTTGACGTTTCTACATATAAAACGGTCTCTTGAAGGGAATATACATTTTTAATAATATAGTAGTGAAAGGTTTCAATGATAAAAATGAAAAAGGCAATATGTTTTTTATGCTGTCTGTTAAAAATTAATAGAATAGGTAAATCAATATATAAAATTATAACTAAATATAACATAGAAAAATTAAGTAAAAGATTAATGTTAAACAATGTGTACAAAACAAATGATTTTATGAATAAAAAGATGTAAAAACAATTTGGTGTATTTAACTTAAAATATGAAAAGAAATTAATAACTATAAATGTTACTATCGTAGTACAGTATGTTATACACATTAAGAGTAATATGTAAATAGGTTTTATCAATACGCTGTATTTTGAACATTTTTTGAAAATAAAGTAAAACTATATAGATGACTAGAAGAGTAGCTACATAAATTTCGAGTAATGTCTGAAGGTTTTTATAAAATTGGACACTATAAGGTTTGTTAAATAAATAGAACAATAATTAAAATCTTAGATATAAGTAATAAGCTTATAATATATGAAGTAAAAAATTAAAACAAAAATTGTAAAACAAACTTTTGAATAAAGAAGTCCGTAGCTTAGTTAGAAAAATCTGATGTTTTTGACAGAACAAAAAGCAGTGATGTAAGAATATCAACTATCTATCAATGTAAGATAAACGAAGGGGAAACACACAAGGGCAGATAACGAGTCATATGTCTGATACTGATTTTAAGTAAAGTTTTATGTTATTTTTACAGAAGGAATAAGACTATATTGACCGAAAATAAATCTTTCTAATAAAGATTAAATTCTTGATGACTCGAAAGTGGTGTAATTAATTAGGATACCGAAAAGTCTCTGTAGAATCGTAATTAAAATTGTTATCATATTACATCTTTAGCGATTCCTGCGGGACGTTTCAGAATGCAGGCAGCATAAATGGGGAAAAGTTGTGATAATCTACAATGCTTCGAACGGATGTGAACAAATAATCATATCTAATAAACTGTTCAAGTCTTACTTAGTGTTATATAAACGGCTGGACAATAAATTTTTATATTTTTCGGAATGAGATTGTTTTCTCTAGACGGGATTGAACGCATATACATAACACTTAAAGAAATATTATTTTTCTGTTGTTTTCAAATTCTAAGGTTGATTTTGGTGAGAATAAAATCAAATGACAGGGTTTTTTTTCTGTGTTTAGAATTTTTTTAAAAAAAATCGGCGTAGTTGAGGATGCGATAGATAAAAGTACGTTCTTCAATATTAGAAGTCATTCGTGCCAACATTTAGTTAAGGTATTTTAAAAAGTTACTACAACGTGACGTGAGGAATACAGGGTTATATGTTTGTGAAATGTGGCTACCAGTCTTACGGTGATAAAAGACTGAAAGGAACATTGGAGGATTCTGAAAAGACGACCGCAAGTAGTAGTAAATATTCGGAGACACAAAGGACTATAAAACGCTTTATTAAAGAGTTCATAAAAGGTAAAAAAATAGACAGAGGGTCTTCAAAGTTTATACCTTATTTAAATGAAATAATTAAGAATGTTCTGAATGGCTTGGGATAGGATAAAGAACCTTTGAAGACCCCCATCAACATACTTAATAACTTTTGCGGTTTCTTTTGTACTCAAACAGGTGTGAGCACACATTTCAACGTGCACGCATATTTTGTTACTCGTTTCACGCCGTCGTATTCCATGCTTTAACAAAGATTCGTATTCACAATATGTTATGCGCTATCAACGCAGTTGCGAACTTTTTATTTGAATGATGGAACGCCATAAAATTTACATCAACAGACGAGTATCGTGGTGGCTTTTGTATGGTTGGCGACGTTAATAAAGGCTGCTGCTTCATCTGGCAGGGAAGACTCAGTCTGCCCTCTCAGACAATCTGTCGATATTAGCTGCGTGTTGTCGTACCTCAGGAATAGGCGTATAATATTCATGCATATCGAAAACAACAGCATTATATTCAGAAAGTTGTTTTACATTTTAAAAATTTAGCGCAAGTGCATACTTCATCCTATCTGTATGTCTACAATTAAGTCATAGTTTAAATATTACAAAATATGAAATTTACTATCGCCATTAAATAAAAAAAATGAAAATGATTCGAAAACAAGAAATGAAACACATGAAACTGTATAAATCCAGTGGCATTAAATAATCAATCTTTGAGGATATCCCTCTGTGCATGCAACGTGAAGTTAAAATTACGAATGCTAACTGACGGGCGTTCGTCATCAGTATAATTAATTTAAAAAAGAAATTTTATGCTATAAAATTTAGGGAAATCGAAATGCTACATTTCTTCGCAAAGCCTTGATATTGGATACGACCACGACTGTCCTTTTTGTAGATACCCCAGGCCGTACCTGAAACAAACAAAGAACAGAGCAGAAAAGACCAAACAGAAAGAAAGCAAGTTAAGACATAAGTAGTTTAAAAAGCAACACATTCAGCACTTTCCCAATATAAACAAAAAATAATTAATTATTAGGGGAACTATCAAGAAACTCTTGTACTGAGCAAAACGCACCTTTCAGTAAAATATTCTTACTTTGATTCCCAAAACTCTTGTATTTATTATTGTTCTTTGCCTCTCGAGGAAGACTATTGTATAAAACTATCGCTGAATGGTGAATACTTCTCTGGTAGTGAGCAAGGAGATGCTTGTCGGATCTTGGAGTATGACTCATTCAAAGCAGAATCATGTTCCGCTTTACGAGCTTTAAAGTTTCGTCAATAAACACACTACTTAGTTAATATACATAAACTTTTGAAAATGGTAATCACCTAGATTTATAATGCGTATTAGATTAACAACACCGGTTGCGGAATTGTGGTGAAAAAATTGTAAGTTGCAAAACAATTGTGCAAGTCGTCACTACAGGACCTGTTATAGAAGAGCAGTTAACGTGAGAATGAGATAATGCGACAATGAAGTATTGTTCGAGTAGGAGGGAGATAACGTCTATGTTGATCTACAACCCTTTAAGATTTGGACGGAAACCTAAATAAAATTTACCTATTCTTCGATAATCATCCTCCACAACGTAAAATAAAAATACCAAGACTTAAAACTCCTTAATTTTCCACGTGTAACCGTCCCATTCCAGATCAATTGAAAATCGAAGCTTTAACTGAAAAGTTCCGTTTGGATAATTTTTTCCCGAGCTAACAGAAGTAGAAAAGTCTGTGCCACTCACCTCCCAGAGGATAATAATCTTAAAAAATAATTATAATATTAAGGTCTCCATCAGAATATTAATAAAAGAGCCTCCATGCCAAATCTGACCCTATAACAGCAAAGGACTCGGGTCCTTGTATAACAGTGCCATCATCACCAAAACTTTGATAAATCTGTGGCGGACAATGTTATAAAGATTATACTGTGAAAATAATAGCAAGTTTTTAGAACAAGTAATAAAAGAAGCCGAGAGAGAAATTATTTTAAAGCAAGAATATTCAAACAAGAGCCACGCTAATTTTTATCTACCATGTATTTAAGTCTGATTAGTTGCGTAAAAAATGTGCCACTACCAGCCACGGAATTTAGGGAAATTGCCAGTAGGTTGGTTTACGGCATTGTTAATACGTGGATTATCCCTTCTGTATATAGGTGAACCCTATAATTTCATCTTTAGGAGAATCTTAACTACCAACGGTAATCAATAAAAGTGTTTTTTGTAACATATTTTCATTAATATTCTGTTTAATAAATTTGAAAATCTCGTTAAGTATATATATTTAGTACGTTGCAGAGACCGAAGCTTACATTTTTTTTGTTACAACTCATACCACCAGAACTCTTCAGGCTATTTACATCTGCTTGTGATGAGGAAATAACATGTCTCAGAGACATCTGCAATACCAATATATTGTGTTTTTGACGTTTGTCTCCCACCACCTCGACAGCCACAGATGCAGAAGTAATCCCCCATGTCGTCCCACACATGCCGCCCCTGGTAACAGATAACCCATCAGCTGCACCCTCTACCTGCGACACATTCCCACACTTCACACAAGTATTACCGTTACCGCCTTCGAATAACAATGGAAATGGTTTCAACTGGGTTTAAGAAGCGTGTAAGCAGCTCACCATAGGAACGGGATCTAACCCTAATACCTTCATGTTTAGTTTTTCTGGTCTTTTTAAACTTGACGAGATATTTCTCGAGACATATTTTAAATATTATTATGAATGATTGTAGTGTTTATATATATTTCTCCCAAATTTTCATCAGTCGAAAAAACTATTTAATAATTTCCAAACTTATTTAATTGCGGCAAAATTATAAATTATGAGATATTTCTATGCACCGCGCAACATTTAACAGTACTAATTTTTTTTATAAAAAATAATACGCTCAAGTCCCATGGCGCTACAGCCCATGTAGAGCGTTGCCCTCCTCGACAATGCCTCTCCACCCTTTGCGATTCAAGGCGCGACTCCGCCTATTCCGAGCTCCAAGGATCTTCAAGTCGTTCTCTACAAGGTCCTCCAATATTTTTCGCGGACTTCCAGATTAACATTGGTATTATAGGAGTGGGTAAATTTTAACACATGCAGGAGTAATTTGTAAATGTTTCGTTTTCTGTATGACTGAAAATTGCCGTTATTGCGGATAAGAATTCTTTAAAATATAAATTTCTCATGTTAAATTAACCCTTCGCTATCTTCTTCTATCTTCTGCATCCCCCCTTTCAAATCATTCCCTATGCTATTAAAAGGAGAATGCACCACGTGGATGACCCTCATGTAGCTCGTCACTCCAAAATATTCTCTTTCTAATTACACTCAATTTAGTATATATACTGCCATTATGGAGATCTTTGATTCATTAAATACAACGAATAAATTGAATAATCGTTTACAACAGCAACATTTTATTGTTCGATTCATATAATTGACTTTTAATTCATTACTTATACATCTGCTATTAATTTTCTTCAATTTATATAATGCAAATACAAATATGTCATTCCAGGAATGCAGTAAACATCACCTTATTTTTACTAAAATTTTGTCAGTATTTTTATGAAATAGAAAAATAATAGTGTAATACTTTTTAAATTAATATTCACCATGAATTCGATAAAGAATCAGACTAACTTATATCACCTGTACATATAACTATTTAATAATCTTTATATACTTTTATGGATGTCTCCGTAATTACAGCCCATTTCTCATGTCTTCGGTTATTGAGTAACAATTGAATGCGAAACAAAAATATTTTAACCCAAAAATATTTTTGTCTGTAATCAGCTATAATTTATAAACAACTATATCTATATATGTTAGTAAAATCAGAATAGTGGACTTTAATATCAATAACGTGAAAAGCAAGCCCGATTAAATTTTAGGGGGTTGAAATATCGCCGAATATAAATTAAATTCAACCTTCTGTAATAAATGTAATTATGAACTCTTTTCGTGAAACATTTTCGAATTTTCACAAGTGGGAAAATTTATATTCCTTTACGTATTCTTTAGTTCTGTTAAGTTGCAAAAAAATATTCCACATTGTCGGCAATATTTTAAGGAAACTATGGCCAGGCAACATTTTCCGGTAGTGTTGCGGGGAAGTATGGACGGGGAATATATTATCAGCCACACATTTGTATATCCCGGCAATATTTCGGCCACAGTGTAGCTCAAGTATTTCCCACGTACACGTAGTACTATAATAATGACCGAAAACTGAACTGCTTTTTAGCGCAGCATTAATTGTGATAGAAAATTTCAAAAAATTGAAGAATAGAAGAACCTGGATTCGACCTTATTTAAACAAACTATAAACTCTTCACAATTGAAGCTACGAATTAATTATTGACATTTATTTAAAAACTTCACCAGACTGTCGAAGGGCAATATTGAATATTTGCTTAAAAAATTGGGTTATGATTGAGAAAAAGCCTACGGAGGAAAGCAATACAATCTTCCTTCGGTTTGATGTATTTATTCACATTATCCGAGACTGTTCGATTTCGCACATCGTTCGAGAATATGCGTAGCTTTAATGGAACGATTAAATATCTTTGTTAAAGGTAGGACAGACTAGAGCTCTTTATTTTTTGAATATTATTTTAAAATTTCGAAATTATTCTGTAATTCGTTTTTTAAGTTACTTTTCTACAAATGACCAATATATAGCGGTCACCACAATTTGCCGTTATTCCTCTGGAGGCTTATAGTTTTTTTAATAAAGAACTATTTTTTATGAATTTCTGATATGTCATTTTCATTAACAACTTTGTATCTAATAAGTATAGGAAATTTTAAGTTATTATGTAAAACAACAGTTTGATAGTGGAAAGAAATTTAGACAACAGAGAAAATTTGTTTCCATAATGAACAAATTCTATTACAGTGTAATAATAAACACTGTGTTCAAGTATATCAAATATTTGGTTCTGGTCATCCTCTCGTAACTGCTTCAACCAGAATTATGCTGGTCAAAATGAGGAACTATTTGATTAAATTTTTGTACCTTCTTCATTACTGATGCAAAATTTTTTTCACTTCTCGATCTCTATAATCCATCGTCTCCACGTCCCATAATGATGGATTTACGTGAATTTAATCACTAAATGCAATGTTTTCTTCGTTTGACCAATTAATAATTGGAATACTAATTAAATAAACTAAATAAAGAGATCGACAACAACAATGTGCAATATTAATTGTAATAAATAGATAAAATATCGAAATGACAGACAAAATGAAATGATTATATTTTACATTGCAAGATTAATTGTTAACACAATCGATTGACTACAGAGACATCTGGGTGAGGTCTGGGAACTATTTTCGACACAGGACCAAGTCACCGGCAACACGCGGCCACTACTTAAAATTTTGGCAACATTGCCCGGCTATACTGGTATATTGTCGGGCCATATGCATGTATTGCCGATAATGTTTCTGGATTTAGAGCATTATTGCCCGGCCACATATTGCCGTAAAAAGTTGCTTGCTTACAGGCCCCTTCTGAATATTAGACTTCCACATCTGCCGCCCATAACAAATATACATTAAATTCAATAGGAAAATATAATTCATTCTTCGCTATAAGTGAAATGGAAGTGATAGATGGTAGAGAATCTATAAGTATTGGATAACTTACACAATGTAGAATGTAATAAAACTGATATTAAAATATAAGAATTGAATGAACGATTGCCGAGTTTTGGTCTAAAAGAGTAATACATACGTTATTCATCCGTTTCATGCGAAACATTTACGTCCATTAGATATACTCACTGAGTTTGCTCGTAAGTTAATTTTCCCCTACGCGGAGTGAAGCTAAAATAAACAGGCATTCTATGTGCAAAGTTTGTTCGAAATTGAGCTTGCACCCCTCCGGAAGATGTTAAAGATTTGAATCTTCCCAGAAACCAGAAACGCCCCGAGGGGGTCGTTATTAACAAATTCCGCAGTTACAATTTCACAGGTTTTATGCAGATAGCTGCGTTTATTATGGAAAGATATGCCGCGAGGGTGGAATTCCGGGAGACGAAGCAATACCCGCTCGGCAGCTCCTTTCGCGGCATAAATCAACATAACGAGGCGATGCGGTAAAAAGCGCACTCGGGGACAGGACCGAGTGTCACTCAAAGCCCGCGAGGGCCGCCTAATTGCCATATAACATTACACCATCCAGCAACAGTTACCGGAGAGTAAGCCCTTCGATTAAATTTTGCATATACAGTATGCTGAATTAACACGCACTCAGCATCCGGTATATAAGTCAGGTAATTAATTATCTATAGTGTTAAACGGGCAAAATTTACTTAAATATATTTCATAATAAAAGTAAAATATGCAAATTAGACAATTTTACTATCTCACTATGATATTAATTAACGTTTAAGCTCAATTTTAAGCAATAAATAATTGGTGAACCGTATGATGATGTCCACCGGTCAAACATTGAGATCTCAAATCTATTCGACGGTATGCAATGCTACTGCACCTAACATAAATCTACATCTGTAACGAGTATAAACCAAGTTCGCAGAAATGCAGCATAAATAAGAATACCGTTAGGGGAAACATCAATTTATACATCTTCCTTGTTACATTATTTCACTAATAAATATTAGCATAACCAAAAGACTTCCAAAATAGTTATGCTCTGTTTTTAGTGGTCGCGTAGTAGAACCGTTAATATAGAGGACGTTTAAGATTTAATATTACAAATATCTCGGGTTTGTAGAGAGGGTTTAGCAGGTAAAGTTTTGAACCGGAAATGTTCCATTTGGATGCTAAATAAGTTTGAAGATGGAATCGATTTTAAATCTCCCTCTTCACGGTACGAAAGCAAAATGAGCTAAGGCAAACTACTGATAATGTATGTCTTCAGTTTACAATCAGCGCTGCTGAGTCGGCGTTCACTACAGTTGTCATTCAGTTATTGTTCTCTTTTACGTGATGTCGAGAGTGCGGCGCGTCTGTGGAGCACCACAGGCAACCCTCCTAGCTTCGATGCAACCTGTTTAACGCAGTCGTTGTTGTACTCTGACATAAATGGTATGTGATGTGAGGCGATGCGGAAAACCTTTGTAATACATGTGTTGTGCATTTCGACCATTAGGTCCAACTTCGCCGAAAATTATCAACATCTCAGAGTAATCTTCAAACGTGTATTCTACCATCCTGTACTGTCTCGTCCTGTGACTGAATGACTACGGATGTGAACGCCGACTCAGAAGCACTGATTTTAAACACATGAAACAATATATCACCAGTCGCCCCCAGCACATTTTGTTTCCGTACCGTGAAACATGAGATTTGAAATCGATTGGACCTTCAAACTTATTTTTCATCCCAATGGTACATTTCTGGCCATGGGTTTCTTATCAAAACTTTATCTACTGTTATCACTCTAAAACCCCCTAAAACTCTTTAATAGGAATTCTGAATCTTCCGGTATAACTCCTCTATGAGTTTATTTTTATGGTCAGTAATTTGCTTGTTGCAGATGTGAAAAATTCTTTTGTTTTCTTGTTATAAAAAAGGAATCCTTATGTCGTTGTGTAGAGATTGATTACTGGCGTACCTGAGCGTTACTGATCACCTATAATTATCTTAGTAGTATGCACTAGAACGTTTGGATAACCAGGGATATTTTTCTTAGATATTTTTAGGGTTTTAAAAATTTTCTAACGTATATGGTTAATTTATATTTTGAAATTATTGTGAGATAGGTATAAATCTATAAAATATGTCCAATCACAAATAATACCCTTTCAGGTTGTTAATTTTAATATATTTTAAATAAGTTAAAGTGTTAAAGTATTACCTGAAATATTTCTTGGATATTAAAATTCTATCGATTTGTACATTCATTTAATTATATTTCTATTTTAACTTTATTTACTCTTTAATGAGTAAGAGCCTGTCAATGTTCCGTAATCTCGCTTCATGATACAGATTAAGATAGCTATAATCCTAATTCTTATTACACATTTATTCATTTAAAAAATTACGTCAAAATTTAGTATATTTATGTCATGTTTGAATTAAAGAAATTATTATAAACTGTGGGAACGTTTACAGGCGGTTTACAGACTCCAAATAAAAATATCTAAATTCTAAATTCGTTTACTAAATGAGTATTAAGATAAGGAAACAGTTAAGTTGAAGCTACATTCAGTTTTGAATATAAAGTTATCGGGGCTTCTAACAGAGTAAACAATTGTAATTGCGACGTTTCGATGGCGTTCACTGCCATCGTCTTCAAGCAAAAGTTGAACCCGCTTGTTCGCAATTACAATTTTTTACTCGGTTAGAAGCCCAAAAACACTTTATTTATTCTCTACACCGAGAAAGACTACATTCTTTACATTTAGTTTTGTTTGGTCTAATGGTCCAAACCAAAGTTACATGTACGTACATAGCTTGTTAAATATAGTATTATATATGCATACAATTTTTATTATATAAACGTATGTTTGTTTAATATAACAATGGTTTATGGATAATAATTATATTCATATTGATCAGCGATCATAGAAACACGCGTAGTAAGTCCATTAGGCCTGTTTAATAACATCTGTAAGTAGCTGAGATTTATTTAGATCATCAACCTTACAGTTTTACATCTGCTCTAAATAAATTTCATTCCATTAAAGCAATTCGTCTGCACCGATGCGTTAATTCATTCATTTAAATTTATTTTGATGTTTCACTTTCCGACAGCAACTCTCAGTGGCAACTCTGGAGAGTTCGCTCAGACCATTTACGCAGTCAATTCTGCGGGGACCGTGTTTAACTCTTGGCTATATTATTTCTCTACCTTTCCGCGTCCGTCCGTCCCCTTTCAAATCCCTTCCTACACTATTAAAGGGTATTTGCCACCATGTGGATTACCCTCATGTAGCCTGTTACCACCATGTGGATTACCCTCATGTACAAAATAGAGAAGTAGCAGCAGCTTTTTTATTATTTCTTCAGTTCCACTTCCTCACTTTTATTTTTAATTTTCTAAGCTCCTGAGAACCCTGTAATTAAAACGAAAACATGATTATTATTATTATTATTATTATAAAGGATTGATATTGTATGTAGGTATTGATTGAACAGAAAAATAATTTATTAGTCACCAAAATCCAGTGTTTCTGTGAGCAGCGGATGACTTTTACTTACTGCGAGGTCTGATGACGTTGGGCAGCGGATACAATGTTATCTGTGAACGATATTTAATAAAATTGTATATTATCTTTTTATGTGAAAATTATTTATTACCTTCTGAAAATATTTCTGTTTTATTGTTCAAAGGAAATGTGTTCTGTAAAGAAGTTGTTTGAACCAACAGAATGCTTCATGTCTACACAAATTCTTATTCACCTTTGTAATTACCCTCGGTTAAAGAGAGGAGTTTTACTCTCGAGAGTATATCTGCCACTCTCGAGAGTAAAAAACTCGCACGTGTAAACGCACCATAACAGTTTAGCATTGCACAGTTACAATATCTATTCTCGAAGTCCATAAATAATATAGTGGTATTGAAACTTCATTTCCGTTGACTCTGATGAATAGCCAACAAAAGTACACAATATTAGTGCTATACAGCACTCATGAACTATTGACTCCTAAGCTCAGTGTTGAATATAAGTCAGTCAGGCCTGGACTGGTAGAAATGACAATCATGAAGTAAAAACGAACATGTTTTTATTGTAGATGAGTAAATAGGCACTTAAAAAAGTTGGATAGAATTTAGCTCATTTCACTTTAATTTTATGGTAAAAATTCAATTAAATTAATTTTAATAATAAAGTCCTCGACCAACTACAGCAATTTTTCATATTCGAGCGCAGTAACTGTATAAGAAATTAAGAATGAATCCTTTATTGAGTTTACATGAAGTCTAACTAAAATTACAGCAATTAAACATACATTCAGTATTAAAACTAGTACCATTTTAAGAAATTTTAAAACATATGGTATATTTTTTGGAGTAATCTTTTGTTTGAAGTTCAAAGTTTAACTCGTTTTACGACTGCCATAGGCATTACCTCACCAATGCAGAAAGAAACACGCCAGATACACACAAACGTTTTCGAATCCTTGAGGCACAACAGTTTTCAACCTAGCTAACGTTTACTAGGAAAAATAAATAGCGTCTTTTTTAATTTTATTACCTCAAGCCACACTAAAAGTTCTGTCAAGACAGCATATTCGTAATAAAGAAACGGTCAACTTCTGAATTGTGTTAACTAAAATCAGTAAGAAAAATGACTGAAAGTACAGTTTTTAAAATACTTTCAGTGAAATGTATTATCGGGGTTAAATCTTATAGCGAATAATAATAATATTAAATGTTGATATTGTTATTAAAACCAATCTTAAATCATAGAATCGTCCTAAATTATGAGAAATTTGTCGATCTGCAGAAAATAAAACATTTATAGTGACATATCAATTTTCATTTAGCTGAAATGCATCTCAACACCAGAAAAAAAAGCAAGAATTTTAAACAAGCTTAAAAGACTTCTGGAACTTACCGATGCATAGTCTGTCCTCCGAACTCTTAAATCCTATTCTTGGTTTACGTAGCTAATCTTATCATATACGCATCTAAAAATAATTTATGTGCTAATGGATGAATTAACTTCTATTTCTGATCGAATAATCTCAATCAAGAATAAACACAGTTCGGGTTCTCGATGCTATTCGTATTTATTAAAATGAATACGTAGCTATCGTAAACGTTGAACTAACTCAGCATTATGTGACGATAGAACCATAATCAACCAAAATATTTATAGGTTCACATCGTTATTGACCTATTTATTAGTGAATGTTTTAATATTATATATATATATATTGTAATAAACAAATGATAGGCGACTAATTAAAATGTACGAATGATTAATAAAATTATTAATATTTAAAGTTTTTTTATTTCTTAAAAATGTACATTATTAGCCCTATCTTTGTCCGCTGGTCTTTGATCACAAATTACAAAAGTTTACTTTAATTATTTACAATTTATGTTGTTCTAGCAAATAAACATCAATATTTACAATCCAATATCTTGAAAATCTCTTAATCTCAGGGTCGCTACTGGGTTTTATAATTAGAACGCAATCAATTAATAATCTGACTATTAACAATTCAAAATATAAAAAATTAACCTAAAACAATATTACAGATAAGTGGAAAGAAAGATGAACGAAATGAACGCTGAACGAAATCTGACTCTATCCTTTTAATTATAGTTTACACATTTATCAAAGTTTTGTTACTTACGGACCGTTGGTCTGGTACCAGAACAATCAATTTTACCTCGTTCGGACACTTTTACACACTTTAATTTTTAATATCAGGCCTTGGTTTTCACTGATTCTACACTTCACTTTAAAATTTGGCAAGATTGGCTGTATTTCGTTGACTGCTCCGCTCCACAAATGCCAATGTTCTCCTGGAACAATTCCACCACGAATATTTTGGAAAGTTCTATTCTGACAAAAACTGCTATTACTTTCCAAATATTTACGTTGCAATATTTCCGTGAATGTTTTACTTTGTATTAATTCACAACTTTAACTGGTAATACATTAACGACGTCTAGTCTCTGCTCAAGTTTTATTATTTGTTCTGCTCCTCGCAATGTTCTGCAGCCAACTGATCTCGTAGTGCATACTGAGTTTTTAGCGCGCATTTCCCATTTCGGCTTTCAACAAAGCAACGGAGTTCGGCTCCATTGTCGCTTTGGAAGCTCCTGCCGCTACAATTAAATTTTATTAAAACCAAATAACGGCCTAATTAATTAGCATTTCAATATATATATATATATATATATATATATAGTGTACCTTGTTTCCGATTGGAAGTAACCCACGACTCTCAGTCTCTGGTGTTGTGACTTTGCATTTAAATTTTGTGCTCACTACCGGGAACAACTACTGACATAAAGGGGGCTAGACAATGAGTTTACGTAATAAATAGGTTGTGTAGACCGTAAATCTGACCGCGGTGCCCTCAGATCGAGACAAGATGTAGCGATACGTGTATATGAGGCGCATTAGCAAACAATACCATTACCATACAACAGCATTCCAAAAACACGATGCGTGTCATTTTGTAATAACTGCCTCCAGACAGGAACCTACAGCAACGTATTAAAGAATGTACCTTCTCCCGTAAGTGAACGGGACTCAATACTGATCTTCACCAATATATTGTAATATACAAAAATTAAATTAAATGAAAATAAGCCACTACGGCAGGCGTCAAATTATGTATTAATCAAAATGAAATTAAACAACTATTTATAGAGATATAACAATTTAATTTATTAAACAAAATTTACAAAAAACAAAATTTGTTGATATTTACAATTTATTAATATTATACCACGACTTTGGTAAGAACTTAATTTCAGGGCCGCCTATCCGGCCTCCAATACAGATAGTACAACAAAATGAAATTTAAATTTACAATAAATTATTATTCCTAACTTGAAAATTATATAATTTTAATGAAATTATTTAAATCTGACAGTAAATTATATTTACATACAAAGTTTACAGATGAGATATTTTGTTTCTATTACATACCATTGTCTGGTCATCTGGGACTTGTGCCTACGTAATTTTGTTTCACTGACAGGTCATTTGCACTGATTCAATTTTTATTATTGTTTGAGAATGCATTAAAACACTCCCGACGTATTTCAGTTTCTTACTTATATAATTGTTTGTAGATTTATCATCATTCGCTGACCCTATCGCTGTTTACAGTTCACTCTCTGCCCTTTCTAAATATCTTATTATTCTGTTGCGTATACTGGTGATCATTGAACTGCTGCATTCTCAATACAACTCCTCCGCCTCCCAAATCACACTCTGGAGCCTTCCAAAACATTGTCCTCTGAGCAACTCCAACTCTGCTAAAGTCTAGTGACCAACTGCACTGCTACATTCAGCCTCCCAACACACTCTGCCACATTCTCAATACACTCAGCCGCCTTCCAGAAACATTCTGTTTCGCTAAAATTCCGCACGTCTATTGCCTTAGCCGACAAGGCCCCTGGTAGCAAGCATTATCGACTCCACATTCCCGTCGACAATACCATAAGTCACAAGGAAATGGCCTCAGAGTTACGCCGCCAATAATGAATGATAAAAATTTATTTATTAATTAATTGCATATTTGTAATTACTACAATATATATTGTAATAATCAAACGTTTACATATTAATTTGCCCCACGTTGTTGTAGCCGAAATGTAATAAATTAACGGGCCTCTAAATAAAAATATTAAAATTATAAACAACAAATAATTTATTTATCAAAAATTAGCAGTTTATACAATTTAAAATTATAAAAAGGATCTCAGTCTCTCAAAGGTCTTTACTGGGTTTGATAACGGCAGAACATTTAAATAATCAAAGAACAATTTACATTTAATTTAAAAAGGAAATATTTATTCGTCTAGGCATAGACGAAATTAATTATTTACGAACTTATTCTACAAGATTGACTTTAAATTTAAAGAGTTTATTTTATCAACTCAAAAGAAAAGAACGATATCTGACTGTATCTTTTAATTCGGTTTACACATATGAATACCATGAAATTTCAACTTACGATTACGCAGGAAAATTTGGCTCGTTCGTACACACACACTTTATATACTGGACGTTTTAAACACTGATTCTAACACAGACTGTTGGTTTGACGAAAGCTGGTTCTCCGTTCGTGAAGGACATATCACTTGCTCGTTTTGAAGACTACTCGACGCTGGATGCAGTGTCCTGGTCTCCTACAATCGAAGACAGTGGTCTAATTTTGTGATTAGACTAGATTAGACTTCTGCATACAAAATGTTTATCGATGAATATTTTGCTATTTCTCTTGCAGACTGCAGCTTATAAAACATTCTCCTCCCTTAAACGATGTCTGTCTTAGTCATTCTTCGGTGGTCGCAGAATATCTAACTAACAAATCCTCCAGTCTCGGTGCTCGCCGTACGACTCACTAACTCTAACTAACTCAACTCCTCCAGTCTCGGTGATCACAGCACCACCCTCTAACTCTCACTAACTTCTCTGAAACGCTTACCTCTCCCTTATATACCCCCAGTTTTTTCCTTTGTTCGTTGTTCCAAAACTTCGTCGCAAATGCCCGTTGACAGTTTCTTCCATTATCCCGAGATTTATATTATGTAGCTGCAGTTCCTTAGTTAGCAAATGGCTATCTACTCTGTCTTGTCCAAAAGCCGACAATCGAGACAGGGCCTTCAATTATTTTTGGACTTGTCTTCTCACCCCCACACGCACGTGCACGGTTCCAAATTATCTAGACCGCCCAAACTGCACCCTCAAGACCTAAATAAACACGTTACAAAAATTGCCCTTTCAACAGTCCAAACCATTAATCAGAAACAATGCCTGTTTCGAATTCTCAAGACCAGTCCTAAATAAACACATTACAAAACTTGCCCTTTTATATATATATATATATTTGTTCATTTCCTTGACTATTTGATTTGTTGCGAATAGGATCACTTTAACGTATTCTTGTTATTTGAGGTTACTTCTAACAAACGAGTTATGTCGTTTTCTGTGGATTTGACGCCTGAACAATGATGTTGCATGAAGCAGTGCGTTAAGATTTTGAAGCCCTTCGAGTAAATAACAAAAATAAGAAGTTCTGGTCTCTCCTGTATTTCCTAAGTAATACCACTTGTTGCTGCATATTTAGATGAGGATGACACAGCACAAAGAACCCCTGGTTTATCACACAAGTTGAATTAGAAAGTGGCTTCAGCTTTTTATGTCAGGATTGTTTGATTCAAACTACTTGATTGGAACCATTCAAGAAAATTATTTGGGG
Organism: Zhengitettix transpicula; assembly: GCA_037074705.1. Classification (NCBI taxonomy): domain Eukaryota; kingdom Metazoa; phylum Arthropoda; class Insecta; order Orthoptera; family Tetrigidae; genus Zhengitettix; species Zhengitettix transpicula. The sequence continues at coordinate 200,182,337 of CM073591.1, read as the reverse complement.
GTTGTTGAAGCTAAGAGAGCTGTAGAGGAGATCCTCTTGGAATTTATGAACATGTCGTGCGAAGAATCTTCCACCAGTAGCAGCTCATCTTCAACGTCTGCTAAAAGAATTAGAAAAGACGAGGCAGAATCAACTGTGACTGGCGAAGCTCCCACGTTCTGGTATTGCTTTAACGAGTTAGCCAATGAAAATAACAATAGTCTTATTTGAAGAAAGTTCGAATCGATTGCAATCGTGACCCTCGGCTAATGCGACACAGTTCCCGAACTTTATAATGTTTGGAAGAATCAATCTTTCAGCGCTTTGCAATACTTTATATAGCGAAAGACTTTTCTCTGAAGATGGCCTTGTTTATGAAGACAAGCGAAACCGCTTATTACCTTGCATTGGAGAGAAATTGGTGTTTATTCACCAGAAATTGCCCCTAGTTCAGTACGAGTACTATTTTTTTTTGTTAATGAAGAAAAGGCTTTTTAATTAGAAGCTATAAGATTTCTAAATTTACTGAAAATCCGGTATCCGCTGAATATATACATTTTTTCTAATTAATTACTAAATCTGAACTTCTCAGAAACCATAAACAATAATAATACAATGAGAAACTTCAATAATGGCCGCTTTTAATTATTCACAAATATGTCGCATGGCATACGTGGAGCACGATACATTGCAGAATATAACATTTGGTCATTGTGGAAAGTATAACTTGGCTCACTTGGAATTTTATGATAATAATTGGTGATGGGAATTGTAACGCAAAAATATTATCACATGATAATGACGTTTGTTAAGTTATAAAACAAGCTGGAAAATATATTTTTATAAGCATAACATTAAAACATAAATTTATATTGTGGCACAGTCTCTCTATATTTCTATATTATGAATCAAAGCAAGATGAGCAATTACAGAGTATCGAATCTAATTGTATAGTAGTAATTTTTGTCTAAAAGTGGCATCTGCCCGAATTTGTTTATTGATTTTTGAACCGAAGTATTCATACGCTGCACCTTTCATACATATGCCCATTATATATATTGTAATACCCAGTTAAGAAGGACATTAATTTTGTTCTTATTTCATCAAATTTGTTTACCAACTCAGACTGGGGATTCTTGAGTGGTTTGTATATAAAAATGATAATAATAAAATGATGGATAAGCGGCTCTTAGAGAAGCGGAGGACTATAATTGGACGTTTACCGGCTCTTAGAGCTCATTAGCTCTTTGACAGACATCGGGACGAAACCCTAAAGGCAAAATGACAGAAGTTTTGTGGACACAAAATTATTTTAAAAGGAAATGTTTATTTTAATTGTATTGAGGGGCTCTCGGAGCGTGAGGAATCCAATAGTTGGTGTTTGATGGCGAACGTGGAAACTCAAAAACTGCGGAAAAAAAGGAATATTCTGGAGAGGAGGAAGTGCATAGAAAAGTCAGTGTGGAGTCAGAGTTGGGAGGAGATGGACGTGGAGTGTGGTGTCAGAGTTAGACTGGAGACCTCAGGGGAGATGGACGTGGAGTCGGGTGCCAGAGCGCAAGAGGGAAGGATGTAGGAGTGTGGTGTCAGAGGAGATGGAAATGGAGTATGGTGTCCGAGTTGGGAGGAGACGGACGTGGAGGCGGTGATAAATATTCGGTCAAATTGAATGGTGGCCGTGACTAAAAATAAAATAAACATTTTAGTCCATGCAAGCAGTCAGGAGCTGGGATATTAAAAAGGATAAAGTGAACGTGTCTGTGAAGCGTGTGTAAAAGTCTGTGCACAGAGGGCATTGGAGATTAAAGTGCATTCCTGAAAAACTCAAATAAAATTGTAAGTAGGCATTCAGTAATAAATTCTGTAAATTGTTAAATAAGGGTAATCAGTCATATTTCGTTTTCATTTTATTTAATTGCATTGTTTAAATTGTAAATTTTAGTTTTCCGTTTCCTTATCAACCCATTAAATACCCTAGGGTACAGTGTCTGATTTATAAAATGTAACTGGATTATTAGTGTATTTTAATTGTTGAGGTAAAAGGATATAAAACTATACAGAGATTTTCTTGAGTTGTATTCTTGATTAATAAAATTGTTTTGTTTAATAAAATTAAATACTTGTTTAATCTAAATTCCTAGAACAATAATTATCAACAAGACGGGTAATACAATATATTGTAATATTCAAAAGAATTAGCCTTTTAATTTATTTGTAATTAAATGATTTTACCTCACGTGTAGCGCCAATATGTAATAATCAAATGGAAGGCTTTTTATTGAATGAAAAGATCGAAATTAACAAATAAAATATTTATATATTTTGTGGCAATAACTCAAAAACAATTACAATTTAAAATTCAGTGGGTTTGATAATGGACACAACAAGTTGTTTTAAAAAAAACTAATTAACACACAGTTTATAATTCACCTAGACAATATGTTGATAGGAAGAAATTAAAAGAAAAGAAATTAACTCTGATTGACAATTAAAATAGAACGAAATCTGACTTCTATCCTTAAATTACGTTTACATAAATCATTTTGTTTGTATTTTGTTACATCTGTCCAGCTGGTTCCAGCATTCCTTTTTGTTTTCGGGAATACACTATTGCAAAATTTTTACACTGATTATAATATCGGCTCACAGATTTTACACTCTTTAAGTCAACCTTGATAGGCTCCCAGGAACTCGGATGATCCTCCCTATTGTCAGCTATCTGATAACTGCTCGCCTTATATGAATCCTGTGATTCTTAGATTTGCTAGTCTTTTTACCGCTTGGGACTTAAACTGCAACTTTACTATTCCTGGCTGGCTACAGACATACAAACTGCACTCCTTTCCTGGCTGCTGATAGACGTAAAAACTGCTAACTTAGCGATATTTACGGGATAACACTTCTGCGAATGTTTATTTTTTTACTTTGTCTGAAATTCACCACTTTGTTTAACGATACATTAAACGACGACTACTCTCTGCTCTAGTATTATTTGTTCCGTCCTCCGAAATGTCCCGTCACCAACTAACTCTTAGTGCTCTCCAGTTTTAGCGCGCATACGCCATTTTGGCTTTCCGACAAAGTAACAGAGCCTGGCTCCATTGTCGCTCTGGAAGCTCCTGCCGCTACAATTTAATTTTATTAAAACCAATTAATGGCCTAATTAATTGGCATTTCAATATATGTATATATATATATATATATATATATATATACAAGTGGTTATGTTGAATTTTATACGTATTGTTATTAAAATTTAGATAAATTTCGTTTATTTTAGAAAATGTATCTTTGACGCGTGAATTTTCTTATCGTACTGATTACATTTTACAAATATTTATAATCATTTATATTATATATTTTTTATATTATATTATTGTTATGAAGTCATTTCAGATAGCAGAGATGTAATAAATGCCTTGTATTTAATACTATTACATTTTCTTGTTTTTATTCAACACGAAAAGACACAAGTTAATCGTTGATGGTAGACATAAGCTAATAATAAATCTTTAGTCGAATAATCTCTAAATATAAACATCTTTACTATTCGATATGTTGTTTTCCTTTAAATCAAGAGAAACATTTAATTCAATTGAGTTTTGGTTTTTCACTCTGTAAAACTGATGTTAAATTTTATTTTTCTTAAACTTTCGTTAATTTCAGTAGAGTTAAGTTATCATTTAATCTTATAAATAAAAATGTATAAAATAAAGTACTACTTCACTGCTGCAATTGAAGATTACCAGGTCTAATTTAAATTTTAAAAAATTACATAATTTTTTTGAAAAGTAATTACAATTTTCATGTTCACGTAATTCAGAATTTTGTGTTTTCATAAGTAATGATATTTTAAATTTGTGAATTTTAGATTTACCTGCATTATCAAGGTTGAATCTTTTGTTAAAATAAATTAATTTAATTTTTAATTATTCTAATTAAATTTTGAACATCATCTTAAAAAATTACATTTTATTTGAAATCTTATGCTTTCAATTGTATTATGATTTAAATTTTTTAATTACAGTTTTCTTAAATTTTAAATTTTTTTTTGAAATTAACTATTTGATTAAAAATGTTTTTAATTTCAATTTATTGAACAGAAGTTGAGCTTTTATTGAATTTGATTAAATATAAATTGCAGTTAAATCAATTGAGAAAATAAATAGTTATAATAAAATATTTAAAAATTTGTATTTTACGGAACTGACTGTTAAAAATTTTAACTTCAATATTCATGAGCCGTACCTGTAATAGAAACTCATTATTGTTGTAGTAAATATGAATGTAAAATATGAAAGGAAATAATTAAGAATTGCAGTCATAGATAAAGAGTTATGGTTTTTGAAAAACACAATTTTATCCCTTTAAATGTGAGAGTAATCTTGTTTCTAAGTCATATTTAAACATTCTTCATGTTTAAGGAGTGAAAATGTAGGACATGGTGGTGTAAGAACAATGGAAAACAAATAATATTAAAACTGATGCATACTATTAATTATTAATGTAGTGATTTAACAAAATCTCTGGAAACTCGAATATCTGATTCTGGAATGTTACAGAATGTGTAGCCGCAGTGATGTTTTTAATTTCCACGTAAAATTTTTTTTTTTAGGGCAACAGGCTACATAAGGGTGATCCACATTGGGCAACTCCCCTTTAATAGCATAGGAAGGGATTAGAAAGGGGGGATGCGGAAGGGTAGAGGAAGGTAGCCAAGGGTTAACTAGGGCCCCCGGGCTATGGTTTAAGGATCCTACCAGGCATACGCCTAAAGAAATGCAGGGAAAACCCTAGAAAAACCTGCATCGGGTAGGTCGGGCATTTGGTACTTGTCCCACGCCCTTCCGATGACGGGAGAGGAGTTTGCTGTGGGGACGCAGCTTACCCCTCGCCATGCCTTGGCCTGTTTAGGAGGCAGCTGGCCGACTATTCCAATAGGAATAGCGGACAACTCTTGCCGTATGCCCAAGGTCTGCGACCCCAGAACATACACCTCTCAAAACAGACCGAGGTGCCTCGGCATGTGGGAACCTTAGTTCAAAAAAAACCAGAGAGATGTGAGAGCACCCCCAAAGGTAGCCCCCGCCAGAGCTCTCTGGGAAGGTTCATCCTTCCCCCCCGGGCTATGGTCCAAAATTTACTTAAATAACAGATTCGTACAGACTCGACCGTGAGGAAACGTTAAAAATCACCATATTTCGTATAAGAGTTGTGCAATTCTTAAGATAGCGCCTGTTTGCAAGTTTGCAGGTCAGCCAGAACAAATCCTCGGACGTGCGTGGGATCCGGTAGGTTATGCTTTACGCCTCTTAACGTCGTCTGCGCCATGAAATGCAGTTCTACTTTCGTCGGATGTGTGTAGGCGGCCGCCAAATACTGCTTAAATTCTAACTTTTTTGCAACAAACGTTGGAATTTGCTACCTTCAACTAGTTAATTCCCTATTTTATCTTATAAATATAAATGAGTGTTTGTATGTATGCATGTTTGTATATATATTTGTATGTTCTTTATAGAAATCTACACCGGTGGAGCAAATTTCACCAAATTTCGTTCACGTATTCTTTACGTCCAGGAAACAAACACTGTCGGGGTGAGACGCGTTTACCACCCCCAGAAGCGGGGGTAGAAATATTTAAACATGCTAAAACAGCTGATATTTTAGTCGGATAATAATTTTTAGGAGCCAAAGATATTGATAGTGTTTCTACCGATGTTTTCTGAATATAATTTTCATCCTCTTCACTCTGGGAAAACCCTTTAGGGTTTGGGGTGGTCATGCTTTACAGGAAAATAACGCGAATACAACCGAGATTGGAGTCAAATTGAAGGTTATAGATGCCACTGATTTTAGTTATGACATTAAACTTGGTATATACCCCTCAGATGCAGGGATAGCGGGGTGGAAATTTTTTTTGGCATGCGAGGGGAGCACCCTTTGGTGTGGGGGTGGAGGGGCGCTCAACCGAGTTTCAAGTCAAATCGGGGTTATGGATGTCGCCGAGACTATTTTTGCGTCGAATCAATATAATGCGGGATCAATTGCATTCATAAAATTTTACGACATGGTCTCTATGTATAATTTCAACCTCTTTCTGGCATGGGAGTGGTGCACACTTAATGGTGGCGGGTGGAGTGGCATTACATGAAAATAACGCTAACACATTTGAGTTTGAAGTCGAATACGGTGTAATATTTATCACCGTGTATAATTATGACATTTAACTAACAGTTTAACTTCCCTAATCGGTGGTGGACGGGGGTTAAAATTTTCAAAGATGTTAAGCAGTCCATATTTGCGTCGAAAAAATATTTTTCTGGGTCAGTGAGATTTATTATATAACTCTACATGCATTTAATATAACCTCTTTCGGGGTTTGGAGTGGAGCACCTTTAAGGTTGGGTGTGGAATGGATTTATATAAAAATAACGCAAACAAAATCGAGATTAGACTCGAATCCAGGGTTATGGTTGCCAGTGAGTTTAATTATGATATTCAAGTTGCCGTTTTAGTCCCTCAAGTTAGGGTGTTTAGGGGTGGAAATCTTCAAACTGGCTAACACGTCCAACATTTGAATCGGATAAATATTTTCGGGGTAAAAGTAATTAATAGTTTTTGTATTAACGCATGTGAGTAAAATTACAACATTTTACGGCATGGGAAAGGAGCACCCTAGGGGTGGGGGTGGAGGTCCGTTACAAGAAAATAACTCGAATACAACCGAGCCTGGAGTCAAATAACCGAAGTTATGGATAACGACTGAGTTTAATTATGACATTCAACTAGCAATTAACCTCCCAGGGACGGGGATGGTCGTGGGTGGAAATAATCAAACATGGATAATCTACCGATTTATGTGACGACATTATTGGAAAAAAATAATTTCTGAAATGCTGTATATTAAATATCAAACAAATACTGTTAATATGGAAAGTCTCAACAAGTTATACGAGGTTTTGTATTAAGCTCTTTGGCTGTTAGTTTTATCTTTGAATTAGTTTCTTGTTCAATATCCAGTTTTAAGTTATTCGCCGTTAAAAAAAGACACTAATCCGCGTCGAACGTCCGACATTTTGAAATTCGCATTTAGTTACTTTTAGTTCTTTTTTTTTTTAAGTTTGGCAGCATAAAGGTTGTTTTCATATATATATATATATATATATATATATATATATATATATATATAGCATGATGAAAGCATCACATATGTTTCGGGTTCGAATCCCAGCTAGGGCTTGGATGTTTGCGTGCAACAACAATTTTAATAACAACCAGGATCAGTGGGGCAGTTGATGATTCTTGGCAAGATTACCAGTATTTGGTTCTAAGTTAGTAACCTTGAGCCATAACCGCCTAAAATTTAATCATTTAACTTATTTCTGTTTGGTTAAGATGAATGAAATCTATTTCAGCTATTTATAAAATTGGAAATGCCCTAACGAAACGATATACCATATCACTAAGTTTTATACATTTTTGCTTTATAATTATATTTGCTCAAAAATGGTACAAAAACATTTATCAAATTCATTGAAACAAATTACAAATATATTATGTATCATATTTATGATTTTTAATTAACTTTTCCATCGATCCTCAGTCTCAGTACTGTTATTTACACAACTTAGGTGACTCCAGATCATATTCCAAATTTATTTTGAATTTAACTAATATTTGTTACTTTAGCAGGAACATTTTTGCTTCTTTTCATGGTGGGAGGAGTTAATATATCAGACAAGCTAGAACACTACGTTTGTAATATCGTATTCTCTAAGTTGCGTTTTGCGTCTAGCTCAACAAGACGAAAATAGAAACAGGAGTTTCAGAGACAGGTCGTCAAAGTCCACATATGACATCTCAAAAAAACAAAATTCCAATGCAAAACCCAGGATACATTGTTTGATATTTATTTCATTCCAGCGAGAAGTTGCGACGTTCGAAGTTATTCATAATTTTCCTGTTTGAAAAACTCTAAGATGGCATATTCTTGGCCTTTTTTGCTGCACGAACGTCCGCCAACTTCTGGAGAGCCCAGACAGCGCGTTCTAAGTTATTGGGCGAGAAGTTGGCGAAGTTACGTAATAGCGGGCCAACAGATGTCGCTCGACTGTTATTGGAGTTACCCCCCCCCCCCGTCCTTCCCTGCCCCAGAGCCGACCCTCACCACTCTCGCAAATCCTCTTCTTCCCCCATTGTTAATGTTGGAGGTTGGAGCACTTCGCAATTTGTCGATGAATCGCAATTACAGAGGCATCAGCTCTTCAAATTCAGTATATTTCATTCTTATTATAGATTCTATCATTTACTATTTGTTACCAAAATATGAGAACTATTAAAATAAATCAGTTAATTTTATGAGATCAGCGTCTTTTGTTGATCAAGGTTTACGACGACTCCGAAAAATATCAACTTTTCTAAACAGAAAGAATGATTTGTTCCTCTTCTGAGAGTTTGCAAGCATGCGAAACATCCGTTCATGCGTGAAAAACTTCACGCCAAAGCCAAAGCCTACTGTGTCCGAATGACTTATCACTGACACAAATTTCACATCCAAATATTTATTTTTTATTACAATTAATTCCGCTATACATCATCATTAGTGTTATGCCGATATACAGGTTTTCATATGGTAAATCTTCATTTTCTCCCGTCTTCTGCCATCCTGTTCAGGTTAATATATTTTCCGCTTCCTTTGATGTCATCCCGCTATACATAGTATTAGTAAATATTGTTCTTTATTATCGTTTATGACCTTATAATTAGATTGAATGATAACTAGAGATGGTTGGTGCATACAGTACAACACAGTGGCGATGTAGAACCCTTGGTTTCCTTAGGTAGCCATTTCAATAATAGGTTCTTATTATTTATTTATTTTCCTAGGGTATCGATATTCTGACTACGGCTTATTGTGCTGAACTGCAGAACCAACGTCCGTGAGTATAGAGGTTTCTTAAATTTCTAACAGGACTTACAATATTCGCGTCATTGAAAGCTACTAAAAATGCCGTGTCAATGTGAAACTCAAGCTCATTAGCCCATACATAAAACACTGCGCTAAACCTGGTTTACATTGCCATTATGGTGCTAAATTGAAGCATCCCTCACGCGTGTGAATAAAGCTGGTCAATTATGTCAGTTCCGATCTTTCTTTCCCCGAGGACGATTTTTCAATGAGTGATTGTGAATCTATTATTTTTAATGGCGTTGGCTATGGCAATCAATAAGACAAGACGAAGAAGACATAGAAAAGTGTGGGCCGAAAAAGAGTTGGTTGGGAAAGCGCTCGACTCTTGGAGATGGCGATCTAATCCAAGAATTCATTGAAGTCTCTGATGATAACCGACCTTTTTTTGCGAATGGATGAACGACTATTTCAGAATTTAGTTGCATTTGTTTCACCACTAATACGAAAACTACATACAGCTTCAATAAAATATATTCATTTTAATTTTCGTCAATATTTTTTCTGGTAATATTATTGTTTCATTATATCGGTCACATGATCAATATATTGAACAAAATCGATGTTCACTGAATAATTGACCCTGTAAGAGGGTCTTAAATTCATCATACTCCATTCTTCTCGATAAATCTGTTATTGTTTCAATCTAAGACTTCGTAGAATTCTAAGAGTTCTGACACAAAACAATTTAAATTATCTCTATCTAGTCTCAGATATCCCGTAGTTTTCTACGAGTTTCTCCTACAATATTTCCTGAACACACCTTGGATGAAACAATTTTCTGAATTTGTGTGAATATAAAATTAGATTAACATAAATGTAACCGCACTAGCACTTCGTCGTGGTGAATAAGGCTGGCATTTATTCTATTGTGGCTCTCGGAGAGAAGGCGAAAGTAACGCATTGAGACTGCGGCCGGAGGGTTAAGAAAGCAGTCTCAGAGGACAATGGCACCGTACATCACAAGATTCCCTTACAACGCCCAGTTTGACCCAAGCCTATAACAGAATTCCTCTGAGCATTGTTTCCCTTCCTCAGAAATTATATATTATGTAATTTAATATGATTTGACCTTTAATGGGGGTGTCTACTTGATTTTGAACAGCCACTATTATATAATTGCATTTATTATAATGATCAAGTTACAAATTAACAACTCGTAAATTGAAACGTGTACATCGGTCTCTGCATTATGTAGGAAGGCGCTTTATGGGTGGTGTAGTGCTATTAGTATTGAACCAACCCTCCGGAATTATTCCACTTCATTATTAATCCATTATAAAATAGCTGCCCTTAAATGCTGGTGAATAATAAACCACAGTGAGTCCTTTCTTCCCGAGGAATTTCATTTGAATACGAGCGTAGAAAAGCACATTGAATCCGACTCCGCCCCTCTCAACCTATAATTTGTCCTGTTTCCTGCTAATGAATGGCGAAGGTAGAACAATATTGGTATCGGCAATTAAGGAATAAAAATGCATCTTTTGTAAAATAAACTTCATTTATGTAAAATGCGGCAGGTAATGTGAACAACAAGAGAAACTTTCACTTGGCCGTATTCCAGCAGGTGTAATATGTGCGTTTTTTGTCATGGTGAATAAGCAGCTTATGTTGGCCACAGCATATTAATAACCGCCCATTAAACTTCTTCATTAACGTTCTCTCTTTTGTTTCAGGTAAATATTGCAGCGATACAGCTATCTGCCATGTGATGAGACAATAGAAAGGGTAGTTTAAAGGTATTTAAAAAGTAAAATACCCCTGATAAAGCGTGTAATTTGATTACGTAAAATGTTCCTTTACCTTTAATTTATTCATTCATATGTCACAATACTTTACTTACTTTATAATTGTTCAGTTTTCAGTTAAACATTTTTGAAACATAAGTTGACAAGGTTAAGATCTAATTTTCAAAAACGTTATATGAATTATTTTTAAAAATATTTTTTTAAAAATAAAATGGAGAAAATCTTTATAGATTCTCGTCGGTACAACTTTAGTTTTTAAAATGAAAAAAATTACGCCTGATTGAAAATAATTAATGAGAAAGTTAGTCAATTCAGACAAAAAAATAATATAAATACCACACAACGTTTCTGGAATCCTTGTCCCTTTTTGAGTTTTGTCAAATGAAAAGTGCAGTTGTGTCGCTCCTGGCTCTTCTTCACATCTGAGGAAAGGGACAAGGATCCCAGAACATTGTGTGGTATTCATATAATCACTTTTTTGTCTGAATTGGCTAACTTTCTTATTCATTTTAGTTTTTTATATAAATTAATTTAGCTCGAAGAACGGAAGAAATGATTTAAAACGAATTTCAGCCAAAGAAGATATGAAATTGAATTAAAGGATCGTATGGTAAAATCTGAACCGCAACGGAAATGGAACCCGGGATCTCCACTAGATGCAAGGTGCTCTTTTACCATGTGACTATCCGAGTCGACTCCACGTCAGACGCGAGCTTGCTCCATCCATTGTATAGTCTGAATACAGACTCGCCTAGAATCTACTAAATCACATTCTTCACGACCTACATTTAAGACTTGAATGAAAAATGGATAATATGTGTAAATTGAGCAACACGTACCAAGTGGAAGTCCCTGTTTCAATTCTCGGTCCCGTCGAGATTTTTCCATCCTGATATTTTCATTATTTTCGTTCTTAATATTAATAAAATTTACTTATATAACAATGAAATGATAATTTGTCGCTGTTTACTTTCACCGATTTTTCTCGAATGTTGAATCGAGAGTTTAAACTTATTCCGGGGTTTCGTTTTAAACGTGAACTTTAAAAAACACTAATTACAGACTATTTCCTCAAACATCGTGGACTTATTTATTAAGATGATTAAATTTGGCTACGAAAATTTGAGATAAACTGTGATTCATCAGAAATTTGCAAAAGTTCGTTACAACGGTTTAATACATCAAATACATTCATTACGTCACACTCTTTTATGGGAATTATCTTTTCAGTCAATATTGAAGCGAAAATTCCCCCGAAGTATTATAATCTAATATCGCTTTGCACGTTTATATATATATATATATTGTAGTATTCATAATATCTTATAGTAAAAATTCTCTTCGTTTGAGGGTCAAAATATATGGTAAACTCATACCTACTATTTTCTAATTTACTTGCACTTAAATTTAATCAAATCAATTACTATTATTTCCACGGCTATTTGAGTTCGTACGATCAGGGTCGCCTACGGGCCTCAAATAGAATATAGGAATTTACAAAATGAAAACAGAAAAATATAGAACGTTTTACGATGTTTATTATATAAATATTACGCTTAATTATTATGCAGAACTAAAACTTAACAAATACCTTAGAACGTCAAAAGCGGTTCTCAAGGGACCCAGCACACCTAAACCCATGCTTGTAACTTCGTAGTTTGTTAATGCTCGGAACAAACTTCGAAGATCTGGAAATTGATTGAATCAATTTGAATGAATCGGCTAGGCGGCGAGCAAAATGTAGCTCAAATTTTAAATCACCAATCTCACAACCTTAAATTAAACACCCTTCTCCACTTTGCTACAGCAAGCTGTATTGTGCAAAGCCACCTGGACGGAATGTCCGACTTTAGTCTACTCGGCCCAAAACCTGACACTCGACTGAACTTTCTCAGGCTAAATGAAAATAACACCAACAGCCAGTCGACTTTGACTGCCCTACTTTCCTCGGGCTAGACTTCTCCACTACTGCCTCACACTTCACTACTGAATATAAACTAGATCGCCAGCCGCTCGACTGAGCTGGCGCTCTGCTACTGTGCTGGCGCTCGAATGCCTTCTGTGTTTACTTCTCCAGGCTTGTATACCTTTACATCGGGACACATTTTGACCCAGGATAAAATGTTCGTAAACATTGGGCGTAAAGGAAATACATCACCTGTATTGCTGAACTGAATAAAATAAATTTCTTAGTAATCTCTACTATATACATGAAACGGGCAGTTCGTCCCGTGTTTTTGCTTGAAACCAAACTCGAGCTTATATATCTCACATCTGCAATAGCGTAATACAATTGGTATTGCTCAATCAGTTGCCCTTAAGCTGTTCACTACATTGAAATTCTTTCTGATGGATACAGACTGTGTTTCACAAATGAGCTTAGCGCACCAATATTATCATGTGTTATCCAGGAAATGTATTACAAACATGAGGTTGTTCAATAAATTTGTTTTAAATTATAAATAATGAATTTAGGAAAAATAATGTGAGGAAGGATATATTACTCTAATTGGAATAATGTGCTCGAGTTTTTTCGAATCTAAACGAGAAAACAAAAACAAGTGTTTAAGCTATTAAATGAATAAAATCCAACTACACTCATTTTTAAATCAAAATTTTTTATTGCAAATTCAGATTATCCATAAAAAGTAAGTTAGTTTTATCTGAAACATTTTTTCGATTCGCAATTGTCGTCTCTGTAACAGACAAAATCAAAATGGGGAAAAAAGGGAATATCTCGAGAAATCTACAACCGATCAGAAAAATAAAAGTAGAAGTTAGACACTTTTAAACATATTATACAATGTCACCAGAATTGAGCACCTACCCCTTAGGGGGAGGGTGGATCGGGGAAGTGGGGCACACAACTTTGAAATCTTAATATGTAACGAGCTGAAAGAGCTATTGCGTTTTTTCGCAACAAGTTAATTTCCTGTTAGCACATTGCCAAGAGCGGGAAGGTATCCAATTTCAACATTTTATGGCATATTTGTTTACATTGTAGTGCTTGTGCGAGGCTAAGGGCACTCAGGTTTCTTCAGCACCCCGAATGGGACAGAAAGCCACTATGTCGACGTTGAGGTCAGGGATCAATCCGTATGTGCAATAAAACTTCGTGGTTTACATATTTATACACATTTCAATAAAAAATTGAATGGGAGTTTCGGCCACTAAAACCAAGAGTTATTTCATGAAGATACATCAGTTTATCTATCGAGTTTCAAACAAAAGTATACAATCTGAATGGTAACCAGAGTACCTCGGTCTGTTTTGAAAGGTGTATGTTCCGCAATCTCAGAGTTTGGGAAAATGTTTTCCCTGTTCCCATTGGAACAGGAGGCCCGCTGACCCCTAAACTAGTCGAATCATGGAGAAGGATATGTTGCGTCTCTTCAACAATCCTCACTCCCGCCAGTGGAAGGGCGTCGGAGAAGCAGGTTTTCTGGGATTTGTCCTGTATCACTTTTAGGCGAATGCTGGTTAGGATCCTTAAACTTCAGTTCTGGGCGATAGTTAACTCGTGGATAGCTTTTTATACCCTTCCGCATCCCCCCTTTTATACTATTACAGGGGAGTTGCCACAACGTGAATTACCCTCACGTAGCCTAATCCCCCCCGCCCAAAAAGTAGGTTTTTTTAAAATAAACATGGGTCGTTTACTATTCACTGAATTAGAAGAAGCAAAATAATATTTATGCCACTTATAATTGCTTAATTTATGTCATTCAGAATAAAGTCTCGAAAAAATGCTAAATCCCATCTTAAAAAAGGAAATCAGTATCACGTAAAGTTACTCTACCAACTGCTATTACAACTGGAGATCACTGCATTAAATTTTAGCATCTCCCACTGGCTGGTTGGACATCTCTCCACGACGCACTTGGGAAAAGTCCCATTCGTATGCTCCGCAAGCCGCAGGCGGAATAAATATTGAAGCAGGGGACCACAGTTGCAACCACGAATCCTCAGAGGTCCACCTGATTCCAGCTTATCAAGTAGGGCCCATTTATGCCACTGATTTCCTGTCCCCTGTGAACGAAGAGAGGGCGGTATTAACTGGAAATTGAGAAGGGGATGCCCAGTACATAAAAACAAATCTTGACTTTTTCTGCTTGGCGGAGCAAAAGAGCAGCACGTGCCAGCTCTCCACATTCTCTACGCACACACAGCCAACTGATTTAACTGCTGAAAAAGATTTTCTACAGTCGTTTCAGTATGACTCGAATAAAATTATCCGTATTTTTGCTCCATTAAGCATAAAAGCTAAACCACTGATCATTCGGCAGTTGGGAAAGTGTAAGATTTCTGATCGTTTGTGTAATACGCATAATTATTAAAAATGCGAGTGTAGACCGCTGTCTGGACAATTTAGCATGAAACTTACTCACCTATTTTTCACATGTGCAGTGAAACATACCTCATATATGAATGTATTTTTCTTTTCAAGTCTACCGCCTAGAAAAGAATTTTCCGTAACATTCCAACGAACAATTTCTATTAGCCGAAATACTATAATCTGTATATTGGCTTTTGAGATCGCACCTGGTTTATTGACGTGTCGCACTTTCAGCTGACTAAAGCGACAAGGATCGAATGGTGTCTGATATTTAATCAAAAACTTAATTTTTATGTGATTTTAAGCTACTTCGTTATATTTCCACCAATACTTTAACGGTGTGTCAAGCGTGCAAATAGATGAACCCTTTCTAAGCAGCAAGCCTCGTAATGCGAATGATTGAGTTTATGATATCCAGCATTATATTTAGTATTTTCATTCGCTTTTCTCGCATTATTCATTTATGTACGCGGGTTTTCTGGGGAAACCTGCGTGCTTTGTCTTTATAAAGAGAATTTTTCTTTATTAAGCACATAATAATAGCTTATAGACGCCGACGTTCGATAATCCTCAGCCAGAAGAAGTCGTTTGCAGTGGAAAAATAATTTTTGCACTGAGAAACACTACGGCCTATTATTGAATTGAAACATCTTAAACGAGGAGGCCCTGGTCTAGTGCGTTATCACACATCCTCGTTCCTGTAATCGGGCACATTCCCTCTTCCTGGAACACCTACGCCTTGTTCTCTCAGGCGCTAATTAGCTCTGTTCTACAGGCTCTTGCATTAAAGCCATAAATGTCTGGTGTTTGACATGCGAAAGTGGCAGCCCTCCTGGCACCTGCTCCACGTCTGCTCTGTGTATCCAGCCTCTCAGTTCATCTTGACAGCTTCCTCAAACGCTTCCAGATGTTCGCGCACACTTCACTTCCAGCTACCAGAATTTGACGTTATCATAATATCACTTATATTTGTCGCTTACCACTCCTAGAACATAAATTTGTTGTAGGTGGATGTAAATAAACGACTCAGTAGGAATCGGAAACATTCTTCTGAAGCGGAGCGAAACTAGAGTCTTGTTTTCCGACTCACGTTAATGAACGTCACATTGGTAATAAAGTTTAGCTGATACGTAACGCTGCAATTGCACTAATAAAAGAAATATTAATTTATCGTGTAAGCATTTCACACACAAATGTTACAATAATTATACGAAATACGTACATTGATTCATAATTTATTATTGCCATATCTATATGTTGGTTTAATTAATAATGTATCAAGTAACCGACGCCAGGATATCACGTATTACATGACGTAGAATTTTATATATTGTTATCGTCACTGAACTGAATTTTAGCCAATTTTTCCAATACTATCACTAAAGACAATATTTTTACAAACTTTTACAGTTGTTATTATGCTATTTTGAATGTAAATTCTTGTAATTTATCAATTTTATCGAAACTCCTGGTACGTTATGGGCATATTGGATTTCAATAATATTGTAACGCTTCAATCGAAATATTAAATGTATTACAAATTCTTGGAAGTAATAGTACAATAACATATAATGAATGTTTCTATTTCTTAAATTATTACTTGGAATTTAATACGGAAGACATAAATGTGACCAAACTAAGGGTCTAATTACCTCATCTTCTTAATGGCTGAATAAGGTTGGTAAATCGTATAATCTGTTATCGTTCTTCGACAGACGTCTTCCATTTTTTTAGGGTAACAGGCTACATGAGAGGTAATACACATTGTGGCAACTCCCCTTTAATAGCATTGGAAGAGATTTGAAAGGGGGATGCGGAAGGGTAGAGGAAGGTAGCCAAGGGTTAACTAGGGCCCCCGGGCTATAGTTTAAGGATCTTACCCGGCATTCGCCTAAAAGTAATGCAGGGAAAACCCTAGAAAAACCCGCATCAGGTAGGTCGGGCATTGGGTACGTGTCCCACGCCCTTTTGATAGCGGGAGAGTAGTTTTCTGTGAGAACGCAGCATTCCATTCTCCGTGCCTCGACCAGTTTAGGACACAGCTGGCCGACTATTCCAATGGGAATAGCGGACAACTCTTACCGTATGCCCAAGGTCTGTGACCCCGGAACGTACACCCCTCAAAACAGGCCGAGGTGCCTCGGCTTGTGGGAACCTTAGTTCAAAAACGGAGAGAGGAAAAGGCATCCCCAAAGGTAGCCCCTTCCGTCTCTCCTACAAGGTTCTGCCTGCGAGAGAGCATCCCTCGCAGGTTCTGCTTGCGAGAGAATAGCCCTCGCAGGCATGTCATCGTTGGACGTCTTCCAGATATCTTACTAAAAATAAATATATGATTTAAGTATATTACGTTCCTTACATCACGAATTATATGCGAGTGTTGTTCGTTTAGTCTGGTATATTTTTGTGAAAGAACGGGAAATTTTTCACTTTCGCGCCATGTAAACATGATACTTTGAAAGATATTCGTAAAAGTTTTTAAACATATGCTTGTCGTATATTATTTTGGCAGCCTTCTGTAGTGTTAGATGTGTAGTCAGGAGGAGACAATGGGAAAGGAAAAAAAATTCGCGCTGTCATGTACACTTTGATTTGAAGGGTTGGACAGCTGCACAAATCAAAACCGAATTGGATGAAATGCATACGGACTCTGCATCAGCATTGAAGAATATTTACTTCTGGATTAATGAGTTTAAACGAGGCTGCAGAATCACAGAAGATGAAACTTGCTCCGGCCGCCCAGTTGAGGTCACCACTCAGGAAAATATCGAAAAAATTCACAATACCGTAATGGAAGATCGCAGACTAAAAGTGCGTGAGGCAGCTGATGCCGCAGGATTCTCAACTAAATGAGTGCATTTCATCGTACATAAAAAAAACTGACCATGAAAAAACTTTGTGCGCAATGGGTGCGGCGACTGTTGAGATTGGACCAAAAACGGATTCAGAAAAACATTTCAGAGCAGAATCTAGTTTAGGCCTAACCCAGAAACTTGTTGCGCAGATTCGTAACCGTCGATGAAACTTGGGTCCATCACTACGCTCCAGAGAATAGAAAAAATCAAAACAATGGACAAAAGCTTGTGATAAAAGCTGCACCGAACGAGGCAAAGACGTTTTGTCAGCTGGGAAGATGATGGCCACTGTTTTTAGGAATTATCAGTGTATTATATTAATAGAATTCTTGGAAAATGGCACAACCATAACTGGGCTCAATAAAGCTGCCATGTTGGATCGTTTGAAATGACCAAAATTGGTGCGCAATATAGTTTTGTTTCACCAGGACAACGCGCCAGCGCACACAGCAGCAATCTCAAGACTTGACAAACAAACCTCGTATAAATATAAAATGTGAGTGTATCAAAGCTATTTTTGAATATGGATGTTGAAACGCATCATACTATAGTGTGCGGCACATTTGTTTGTGACCCAGTTCGACGTCTTTCTGCGTAGCTGCTACCTCCTTCCCGTGCGCTGTCATATACCATACGTAAGCGCCTAGAGTTTTACCGTGTTAGTTATTGTTTTTGTTAATTCCGTGCTGCCTAACATCCCATCCCTCAATTTGAGGCAGCCGCCTTAGCTGCTATTGTCCATTTGGATGATGATGCTTTGTTGTTTTGTTTGTTTGAATATAACACTGCAGAGAGATGGATTCCTACAGTCTGTAAATTACCAAGTTGACCAATGTTTTGTTGTTTAGGTACTTATCACCCATTCGTGGGCTGTTAAGTTATATGTTAATTGTGGTTTTATATTTTTATGGGCTCAATATAATGTAGCAATAAATGTAATAGTTCAGAATTCTATCTACCTATTTGAAGTAAGTTGAAATTTTACGTAAATTAAGATCATGTACTAAATAAAACCACCTTAGAAAATGGATTTATTCATTAAACGTATAAATCGAGTTATCATTCTGGATATAATAAAATGCAAAAATTACGTCTGATTAAAAATTAATAATATGAAATATAGCCAAATACAGACAAAATAAGTGATAATAAAAATACCACACAACGTTTCTGGAAGCCTTGTTCCTTTCTTCAAGCTTTTCGGTTTGTAAACTGATTAGTGCAGTTATGTCGCTGTAGGCTCTTGCATTTTTTCTTCACCTGAGGAAAGGAACAAGGTTTCCAGGAACGTTGTGTGGTATTTATATTACCACTTCATTTTTCTGTATTTGGCTATCTTTCTTATTATTCTGGACATATAATCATCAAGTCTAGTCGTGGTTGACAACACAGAAAACGCATCTTTGTATAAACATTTTATGATTGTTATGAAATATAGAGTACCAGAAACAGCGTATTATAGACAAAGTAATTTTAGTAATGCTAATTTTTCGTAAATGCAAGCACATGGAGAGTTATTGTATTAATTACAATATAATATTTTCTAAATCTCAGGCATGAGCAATATAAAAGATTAGATTTAATATATTCTTATAATATGAATGCAGGGAAAATATTAATTTAAATCTCGTGGTATCTTTGTGAGAATTCAAAACGCATGACTTATGCAACTGTGGACTCCAAATAACTGCCAAAGTGACAGTTTTTATAAAAAACTATACAAAGGAGATCTTATTTCTTGAATCTTTTACTCACGTGATTCGTTTGAAAATTTAAATTTTAGGACTTTATATTGTTCTCTAAGCTAATACTTAATTCAAGAACAGAATAAATGCTTTCAAAGTGCTGTTTTTCTATCCCAATCTGCTAATATTTAATGTATGTCTCTCGTTCGCCTCTGCACCTTCTGACGTCCTCGTACTACCAAACGCAGAAACGAAAACATTGCGTTAAAGAAGCCAAATAATTTCGCAGTTCTGGCACGTCAGCCGGATTTGCACGTTCCGTGCACCTGACGTCGTATTTACCCAGACATCAGGCACGGTCGAGTGCACCTTCTTTGTATTTTCCCCCGTGCGTCGGATTGGAACGTCGCTAATGTCTTCACAGACTCCAATATAACGTCATTTAGTTTCTGGTCACGGTATTGGCACAAAAGCGATGATAGGTGAAAATTGTATATTCTGTACAATCCTGTGTGGGAATGAATTCTATCATTTCAAAGATAATCTCTTATTTGATTCTGTGGCATACAGTAACCCAGGCTGAAACATACATATTACACCCCACGTGAACATTCTAATACATCAAGTCGCCTACCAACTATTTGGTCAGGGTCAACATAAAAAATTATGGCTCGTATATAGACAGAAATACTATCTTTAAGGTTAAAGCGCAGAATTAAAACGTGTGGTCATCTTTGGAACATTAAATAAATCTTGAATTTCGACAATGAAAAGTATGCCAATATCTATAAACTCAAACGATAATTATGGAAGACAAGCCGTTTCCCTGTAAGGAGTTAATGTATTGGAAAAGTGAATTCCACTCTCTACGCTACAACAAGCGCACTCGATTTTTGTGTAAATTCTGTGCTACCGCGCTATGATGTGGAAAGTACAGACTGAATTTAGCGAGAATGAGCGTTCTAATTGTCATAGCGCAGCTCTTGTCTTCTTCAGCTGAGACCTACATGCATATGAGTTTACTGATTCTCATCTTCGGTCCCGTTTCCTCTGAAGAATATTTTACTCTTTCAAACGTTAAATTATCATTGATATTTCACTTTTTACGATCTTTCTCTCCATTTTATGTCCTGTTTCCTTCTAAATTCACGACTTTATTCTTTTTCATTGCTTTTTCATTTTCAACGGTCCGTGCACTGGATAATGTTCCAAGAAGGAAGATTGTACTTGAAGTCGTCCAGAGTTCTTAACTCTGCGTTGATGTAAATATTCCTTCAAAAGAAAAAACTATTTAGTGTGTTTTCAGAGATAATAACAATTTGAATTCAAGAGATTTTTGATTGATTAATATCTGTTGATAATATCAATGAATAGGGTATTATTAAATAACAACAAATTTTCATTCACTACGTTAAAATTAATTTCACTCTTCGTATACAGGTATTTATAGTTATTAATATTGTGAATGGACTTAATAATGAATTCTGTCCTTATCAGTCTAGCATATGACTAGTTTTAATTTTTATTTAGTTGCCAGAAATGTTATTGGATAAATTTCCCCTTGCGAGTAAAGGGTAAGCATTCCCTTTTACCCTGATTGTTAAAAGAGCGACGACTCCTCTGGTCTCGGAAATTGCCCACAGAGGCGACGGGAAATGGATGAGCTCACAGATTGGTCTCTTCCGGCAGTCCTTTGGCATCGCCGCTCTCGAGATTTGCCCCACCTCAGGAAAACGCTATTATCAATTGTGGCTCCCTTATACCACTACCTGTATGTGACATCCATACCGTACAACTAGGAATCTAAGCCATCACATGGTTGTTTGAATCTCACAGTACTAAAAACTTCTAGTGAAAACGCAGTCTTCCATATCATTTTCTCAAAACACGCACAATTGGTAATGCTTAGACATGAAAATTTACTGCCACCACGTTACTAATGATTATTACCATAATTCTTCAAAAAGGAAGTAAAAAATTAATTGGACTATAATTAACTATAATACTACAAATCAAACAACGACTATTATTCCTACTATTATCATGTTCTTTTAAGTAATGAAGGGGTAATTGTAAATAACACCCCGCCGTCGTGTAATTAAATAAGTTAATGTGAACATTATTTTTTTTATGGGTAACAGGCTACATAGTGGCAACTCCCCTTTAATAGCACAGGACGGGATTTGAAAGGGGGGATGCGGAAGGGTAGAGGAAGGTAGCCAAGGGTTAACTAGGGGCCCCGGGCTGTAGTTTAAGGATCCTACCCGGCATTCGCCTAAAAGTAATGCAGGGAAAACCCTAGAAAAACCTGCATCAGGTAGGTCGGGCATTGGGTACTTGTCCCACGCCCTTCCGATAGCGGGAGAAGAGTTTGCTGTGCGGACGCAGCATTCCCTTCTCCGTGCCTCGACCATTATAGGAGGCAGCTGGCCGACTATTCCAATGGGAATAGCGGACAACTCTTACCGTATGACCAAGGTCTGTGACCCCGGACCATACACCTCTCAAATCAGGCCGAGGTGCCTCTACTTGTGGGAACCTTAGTTCAAAAACGGAGAGAGGAAAAGGTATCCCCAAAGGTAGCACTCCCTGTCTCTCCTACAATGTTCTGCCTGCGAGAGAACATCCCTCGCAGGTATTGCCTGCCTGTGAACATTCATTGAAATCTATACATTTATATTTAAAAAAGTCTTATTCTTCCCTACAAGAATAAGTTATTAATAATAAGAAAAATAGCTAAATACAGACAAAAGAAGTGATGAGATAATGTCGCACAACATTTCTGAATAACTTGTTCCTTTCTTCAGGTGCTAAGAAAACTAAAAGAAAATAAAGGTTTCCAGAAACGTTGTGTGGTATTTATGTCATCATATCTTTTGTCTGTATTTGATTATTTTTCTTGTTATTAATTTTCAAACAGACGTAATTTTTTTCATTTTAATAAATTATTAGGTTAAAATGTAACTATGTATGCGCTAGTATTGATACACCTATCATTGAACTAGAAAGTTAAATTACTATACTCTAAAATGAGCCTGCGCTTTCAATAGGCGGCAGACAAATTAATATTACAATCGACTTAAATAAATGAAACTAAAGTAATGTGGTTTAAATAACAAGATTTATTACTTCCATTTGACCATAGAAGAATGAAATATTTAACCAATGCTTCCCAAAACTATTTCAAAATCCAATATTTAACGCTCTCTACCATTAAAAAGGTAAATATAAAAACTATGTAAAAAAGGATGTGTTGTAATAAATAGATTCCGCCCACCTCTGAATTAGTCGATATCAAAAACTCATAAACTGAGAGAGCACAGTCTCTTGTATTTTAATAATTAAAATTCTTATAAATTTTGCTTTAATTAACATGTCTACATATTATTTATATAATCTAATTGAATAGACTTTACCTTTTTAATATCTTAGTGTCAGATGTAAACTACAATGACCACATCAAGAGGAACATGAACATGAAAGGAAATTTGACTACACTCGAGGCAGTATTTAAAGCAAACAAAGAAAAGTATTTAAAACAAATATAAATTATGTAAATAGGTAAACTAGGTTGTCTATATATAACTATATATCGTCTTATTGCATATTTTATATATTTCGAAATTCTAAATTATATCAGAATAATAATATATTTGGTTGATTTCGCTAAATTAGATGTGTACACGATTTTTGTCATTTAGTTTATGGTAAATACTTGCTTAGAGACGATCGCTGATCAACTTTCTTAGATTCGATTTATTCTTTTTCATGACGTTCACTAGAAGGTTACACGGAAAAATACAATTTTGGTCCAAGAAATTTATTATTTATATTTTTGAAGAATTCCCCTTTTCAAATATTTCAATAACAGTTTATTGGATGTAGCGCTGTTTAACAATACAAAAATTCTGCTTTGTTTAGGAATGCATAAAAGTACTCTAATATGTAGAAATGTAATCATGCCCTCTTTTATTTGCGCCACGATTCTCTTCATTTTGAATCTCATTTACGTCGAGACTAATTTAATAATTTCACAGGTGAATATTTTCCCCTTAATGTTTAACTTTTCCGTTTCCCGGTCATAAATAGAATAGACCTTGTGCAGTCGCATCAGCGTCACTGCAGATCTCTATTAAAATTAATGATTATTTATAAGCGAGTCGTTCACTGGATTATTTATTATTCCTAGTTTATATCAATGACTAATTACGTCGATTTATAGACAAATAATAGGTAGCAGAACGATATCAATAATTCAGTCTTTCTCGGCGTAAAGAATGATTAAAATCTTTACTAGAAGACGATAACAGCGAACGTCGTCGAAACGTCGCACATATATCTTTTTATTGGGTTAGAAGCCCGAGAAGATTACAATTTTTTGTAGACTAAGGTTCAGAACAAGTGTGTTTGATAACGAAAGCATATAGGATAAAAAGCACTTTTACTCTAAATTTATGTTTAATATAAGTTTATTTTCTCAATGTATTTAATTGGTTCTAAAATTTACAAATTAGATAAATAAATAGCCAAGTAACACACAAATAAGTGATAAATAAATAACACTCACTAAATTCTTGTTGGTTTCGTCAGGTGATACAAAAAACGCAAGAGCCGTAAGATCGGCACACAGCTTAAAGTATTTGACGAACTCAAAAGTCTGTTAATTGGCGATTTATTTATATAGTTGGTTTCCAAATTATTCGTAATTTATGTTCCTTATTTTGTCTACTTCCAACTGCCCTATGTCATTTATTTGAATACGTGTGTTGAACGTTGTAATTTAATACAGTTTAGTCTCCCTAGATCCATGTGTACGCCGTAGGCAAGCTTCAAATAATTAAATATTTCGATTAACGACTGATTCAAAAGACATCGCTCAAGTATCTATTAAATATACTACCTCACTCCCGCCATTCGAAGGGGCAAGGGACAAGTGCCAATAGCCCGACCTACTTGATGCAAGTTGGCATGAGGTTTTCCCTGCATCCATTATAAGCGAAATTCCGCGTAGGCTCCTTAAAACCATAGCCCGTGCGCCGTAATTAACCCTTGACTACCTTGTTCAACCTTTCCGCATATCCCCTTTCAAATCCCTACCTATCCTATTAAAGGGGTGTTGCCACCACGTTGCTTTTACCGTCACGTAAATGTAGCTCTAAAATAAATAAATGACAATGCGTTCATGCTCAAGTGGAAGTCATTCCCAGGAACCAGCATCCAGTATTTGCACCCGCTTCAAAATATCTTCAAAATCGAAGTATTACTGCCCGACAAGACTCCCTATTATTTTGTACTATACCCGAAGATGAAATACCAATGAAATACTCTCGATTCGAAACTATAGTAGATTTTGTGTGGAACGAACGCGATTGACTAAATGAACATTCTAAAACTGTTTAAGCTATAGGATTTTCATGAATGAATTTCAGAATAAATCATGTAATAAAAACTTTAAATTCAGAGGCATCAGATAATGATAAATGGAAATACGCTATACTCGAGAGCTATGCGATTTGTTTTGACGAAGGGCATCATTTTAATAGATCTCTTACGTACATAATATATGTTATTACCTGATTTTATTCTTACTGTTTCTATATTCTTCCGTCATCTACATCACTGGTTACAGTTTTAAATTATTACCTTGAAATCCACAGTCAGTCTGAAAATTAACCGTCATGTTGCCTGTCACGCTAAAAAGAAGAGACCTACAAGTCCAATCAACTAGGGTTCACAAGTCACAAATTAAATGTATTTTTTTACGTTTCGCCGTTTATCATTATTTTGGTACTGAAGGTTCGTTTTGAAATTGGCTTCGGTTGCGGTTTAACAAAGTAACGCAGCCTACGATACCGCATTCATAGCGATATCAGCGGTGAAGCAAGAAATCTTCTAAAGCCACAGGTTTGGATGAGAATATTAATGCGCGGAAGGTGGGGTTCGGGCTGTGTAATATTTCTTTTGGAGAGCGTTGAACTCTTTATATGCTCGTACGTACGTGACAAGGATACCTAAAATCAATGTTAAGTGTGAGTTTATTATGTTTAAGCTGTCCTTGTGTGGTAATCCTGCCGCAAAGTTTATTTATAGCTGGAGGGGGGTGGGAGTTTATCGGCGGCAGTTAGTTTGTTGTAATGAATGTAAGTCTGTCGTAAAGACCTAATTGAAACAAGTCTGGGCCGTGCAGATAGCGAGAATGACTTATTACTGCTGGCGACCTTTAACCTCGCTCCCCTGAGACAGGACGCCAAGATTTCGCTACGGCTTAATTAAGATCAACACAAGGCTCTGGAAATTGCTCTCATCCAGAGCACTTTGCTAAACTCATAAAATTTAACGTGATCTCCCAAGCACCTCTCTTGTAAGTACATGTTTTTATAGGAGTCGACAGCTTATAGCAATTGGCTTGAGATCGCTCTCAGCCGTCCGATGTCTTGTTCTACACGCGTTAGCGTGAAACTCCTTTATCCGTGAATGCATACAAATAGCAGCAGAACATTTCTGAGGATGCCTTTTCCTCTCTCCGTTGTTCCCACAAGCCGAGGCCCCTCGGCCTGTTTTGAGAGGTGTACGTTCCGGGATCGCAGATCTTGTATATACGGTAAGAGTTGTCCGCTATTCCCATTGGAATAGTCGGCCAGCTGCGTCCTAAATGGTCGAGACACAGAGAAGGGAATGCTGCATCCCCACAGTAAACCCTCTAAATGATTGTATGGATGATAGGATTGTACAGAATTGAAACATGGATACTTACAAAGGTCGTAATGAGAATACTGGAAGCATTTAAAATGTGGCTGCACAGAATACTGTAGGAGATTAAAATTGTAGAAACAGTTTGGAATAAGAAAAAACTCTGAATATATTGGCAATCGTTTTCACTATAAGTTCAATGGTTTCTTTGCTGTTATCGCACTTAAAAGTTACTTTGCTTTCTCGAATAAAGTCTTGTACAATTTCCTTGCTGCGTCTAACTATAATGATTATTTGATCAATGATACAGCACGAACTATGGTATGAATTGGTTGTCGCGGAAGAGAATATCATTTAATCGCATCTGACCAGACTTATGACTTAGCAAGACTCTATGGAGCACAGAAATCAAAGAGTTCTATTCTTAACTTCTTAACTAACACGTCTTGTACGCATGTACGACGGCTAACAGATATTATCTAGCTTACGGTCTCAAATTCTTATCTCCGTGGATTTCCATAATTTGCCTCGGGACCATAGACCGTACGCTGAAAAACGTAGGATGTTAAAATTATTTTAAATATTCTGAATAATCTTAAAAACTATTATTATTATTTCAAGTAAAGCCTTCACTAATATTATTGATGTATTTGATAGTTACACTCAGAAATAGGAATTACAGATTTTTTATAGAATGGGAGTCGTCACAAGTTAAGCATGTATTTGTAAGGAAAGTGCTCGTTGCCAAAAAAAAATGAAGGTAAACTTGCATTTCTTTTAAAAAAGGATCTCATCAGAAGTGTTTAGAAGCATAAACAGAAAAATAACGAAATTTATTCTTTTCATGGAGATTATTCCATGTTTGTGTTGTAAATGAGTGGACAGCCCTGGCCGCCGCCTTCATATTTTACCCGGCGGCACTGTCAAGGTAAGGTTGTATAACACCCTCACTTCTCACTTTATGGACTTAAAATATTATAGAAGCACGTGAAAACAAACAGCCAAACACAAATTCCCTGCGATGACATTTATGGTGCAGGTTGAGAGAGTCGGAGTTTCACTCAGCTAGTAAATTTATCGTAATATTGGAGAAAAATGCATTTCCCTGCCTCAGATGAAAAAAATGTAAGTGAAAAGTTTCTTCTCGCAAGCAAAGTTATGATGAAATAAAACAATACATGCCACTAAATATCACATCAGATCTCAAATAAAGCAACAATTATTCAAGTGCTTTGTACAAATCTCTGAATTAAGTTTGTAATACACTGTTGAGATGTCGGTGATTAACTCCTTTCATATATTTTTCATCACTAAAGAAACCAAGTGAATCTATGACACGATGGGGATGGGTGACGCCTTTATGTGCGTGCGATATGATGAAAATTTGAGTGTAATTGTTATAAACGTTCAATTTGTATAATTTGATGAAAATTTATAATTGCATAGATAGTTTTCTGTTTTCCCAATATATTTGGCATATTTTCAGAAATATACCGCTGAAATTGTTTTTAAATACCAGCACATTTTTCACAGTCTTGGAACTGTTCAGTTTTATGGACAGGCTCGTGTTAATATGATATTTAGTGACTGCAAAGGAACTGTGAGGTAATGAATATTCAGCCGTTGAAAAACAGATGATTAGTAAAAACAGCTGGATCTCAATACCTTACCTACAGGACACGAGATGACGGTTCATTCGAGAAACATACATTTGCACATTTGAAATTATATTACGTCAAGACGAATCATTGAGCCTTTACTGTAATTAATTTTCAGAAACCGATATTTAACTAACATAGTTACTAGCATCGGAAAACCTGCCTCAATTCCTTGTTGCAGCTTTCATATTTGAATGTAAACCTTTAAATGCGACAACAATAATATGGTAGTTTAGACTTCCGTATCTAAACTAAAGCTAATATAAATCATATTTTAAATCAAAAATGATTTGATGTTAATATAATGCATAAGATAAAATAGCAAAATACAGACAAAATAAGTGATATATATACCACACAAGGTTCCTGGAAACCTTGTCCTTTCTTCAGATGCTAAGATAACTAAAAATGTTTGAGATTGTCAACTGAGCTGTGCAGTTGTCTCGTTGTAGGCTCTCGAGTTTTTAGTTTTCTTAGCCCCTGAAGAAAGGGGCAAAGTTTCCAGAAACGTTGTGTAGTATTTACATCACTTATTTTGTCTGTATTTGGCTTTTATCTTATTATTAATTTTCAAACAGACGAATATTTTTCATATTACTATAATTCACGTGAGAGTTCAGAAATACAATACCACGTAATATATTTGCATATCAACATCAGAACTGCTATGAATTATTTCGCTAATTATCAGCTAAGATTGCCTAACGCGATAAATGAACTCGGCTCAATGTTAGTTAGAACATTCTATACATTTTACTATTTATCATGATTATAGATTAGAATCACATCATAAACACTTAATATATTCCTTTTTGTTTCTGCAGAAGTGTCTATATTCAATATTCAGTTTCGTTGCACTCAATACAATATTTTAACCTAACTTATTATACAAATAAATAAATATATGGCCTTGAGTCAGAAACAAATGTTAATTAACAACGGGCAACAGAATCATTCCTCCAATTATTTTGCTGGATTTATATACAAAATTATTAAATCTGAAGAGGTCGTAAAGGAGGACGAAACCTCATATATTGAATTTTTTGTTAATGAACATAATTTCCTGACTCAATGCCGTATATTTATTCATTTATATTATTATAAATGTTTGACATTTTTTCATCATCCCTAACTTATTTTAGTTTTCCTATTGCACTTCTAGGAGCCTGTAATACTATATTACAAAATATTTTCTCTCCATACACGAAACAAATACAATCCCCTAATTGGAACTAAAATTCAGTCAGAAATCAACAAATAAAATATCATTTCCCAAAATCTAATTCTTGATATCTGAGCTAATTGTTGCAAACTGCTCTTTTTCTGATTAACTAGATGCTGAAGATTGACAAAGTGGATTGTTTCGTATTGGATGGACATTGTCGGGCAAGTCTGATCTTCAACTTGAGTGTCCTGTGCTACAATGTAATTGTGCGGTCGAGTGAATGGTTTCTTTGTCGTGCTTAATTGGATTCGTAGCGTCTCTGCTCGCGGCAGGGAAAGCGGTTTCTTCGTCTGCAAACAGAGGAAGCCCTGGCTTATTCGCCATGTTTACTCTCTCTCCCCTTAAAACCCACGTCCCTGCTCTCCAGCACCCACGAAAGCCTCTGACTTGGACCACGACAGTATTAGCATATTACCGAAACCCGTTGTCAAATAAAATATGGTCGTATAAATTTTGTTAACATGGTAGAAATACTTTCTTTCGCTCAGAATTGAATTTAATTCGAAACGAAAAGAATATTTTTAAATGTTTCAGTTCCGCAGCATTCCAACAAACAAAAACCAATTAAAATTTCTATGGCCTTAAGTGCCTTATATTGTAATACTTTTGTTATATGTATTATAACCAATAGATAATTTTAATATATGAAAGTAGAAACTTTATTTGACTTGTATTAAATAAAAATGTAATTACTGAAAAATGGTCAAACGTCAGAATTTATTAACATTAAAATTTACAATTAAGTACCAAACGTTTTTTCCCTTTGCTTATGGAGGTCCACAGTTGTAATAAACGTTTTATACTTATTGTAAATTTTAATTCAGACTTTCGGTCATTTTAAACTAAGTATATTTATAGATAATTTTTACATAAGTTCACGCATTGATAACTCGTGAGTCATTACTTTCATCACGGACGATTTCACTTCGAATTTATTTGTAACTGCGAACTAGGACGTATTCCCGGATTACATTTGCCCTCTAACTATACAATGAAAATCAGTGTCCAGTAAACTATAATTTCGGTTTTTCTTGAAAAAACGGCGCATCCTTTAATTGTTCCACAAATTTTGGCTCCCAAACATAAAAATATTTTCATCCGTGTCCAAAGTCATGCTTGTCACATATTAATATCTGATAAAAATCATATGGATATTTGGTTACAGTTGTAAATGCGTAAATTTCTTGATTATAATTATGATTGTATTACGGTATTCAGGATTATTATTTGTAGTAAGTTTCTTTTTCCGGTGGAAGATTACTTGATTGGATGCATTCTTTCTTTACTCAGTCAAGAATTCTTTTTCATAGTTTTCGTAAGTTTACGTGAAATTTGAAGGCATGTGTTGATATGAGATCTATTTCTAGAAACGGCTTTTCCTTCAATTCGCAAAATAATATGGCCTCCTTCGTGAATAAAATCTCTGGCTCAATACAAGTCATCGAACTTAAACATGTAGTCGAGAAACTCAGATCAGTACCTGAAATTTCTAAAGAAGGCAAATTTAGAAAACACATTTACTATATGCAACACGCCGACTTTATCTGAGAATTGTAAATTATGTCATGAATTGGTTGGATGGAATCGACGTGCAAATAAAGGGATCAAACACTTTAAGGGAAGGAAATCTTGGAAGTAAACGAATTGTAAGTTAAAAACCAATAATGATAATATAAAAACTCTATAAATAAATATCAATATGTAAAGCAGAAACATGCATCATATGGAACGTATGTAATAAAATGTTATGAAATTTTGAAAGAATACATTGCAATTTTGTGTTATTATGCAATATCACGATGTATTTAATTTTAATAACAAAATTTAAAAAGTATTTCATGTAAAGGTACGATTAAATTACAGATTCATGTAATTAAAATTTTTATATCAAGTATATTACTCTGTTAATTCTTTAACATGATGTAAGTTTGTATTAAAAAAAAAGAGACGCAGAAAAGGGGATAAAGATAAAGAAAATTTTTTAAGTCTAACTGTGAGCGCTTCACTGCGGTAAGTTGTGAAGTTTCGTCTGAGCTAAGTAGTTGGTGGAAGGAAAGAATTGGCTTTTGTGTGGTAAATGACAAATTGCCATAACGAGCTCCTCTTCTCATATTAATGCGTCTCCGTATAATTGTCATTGTTAGCGCTGCCTGGGCGAAGTCAAAGCTGGGTCCGCCGAGGAAATATTGCGTTATAAAGTTGTCCAGGGTGGAAATTAATGGAGCAGCTTGTCAATTCATATTACCCGCAACCGAGTCATAAGTAACGTCTGGGATTGTTATTACGAATTAATTACGAACATGGGTTGGGGATTACAGGACGCATCCCTGGTTTCAAGTTCCAAAATCAGTTGACCCAAACGGGCTGACATTCTCGTCCCTCGTAAAATATAACAGCTTCGAAATTTATGTTTCTACAGAAAACCAATGTCGTGGGATATTTTAGGTGCAAACAGTTTCCGTCCTTATTACATTAAAAATGTAATGATAGAAACTTAAAGATAGCATGTTACAACGATCTGCTGGGATTGAAATAACGTCGACACATTCTAATAAAAAATAATTGGATTGTGCTAATGTACTGGGACATGATTCCAAATTTGGATTGCACCCAATTTTTATTTTGTTTTACTTTGGTTAGTATAATTGTCTGAATCAACAGATAACGAATATTATCGATAAAGAAATGTCCCATAAATATTGTAATAAGTGATTTTAAACATCTATACTAGTTGTCTTGTCGTGGGAATGTTGGAGATAACATTTTTCACACGGCCGGTCTTTGGGACCAAGTTTACGGCAACAGGAAGTGGGTTTGCGAGGGACGCCTGGTCAGGTCATTTTCTGACCGTAGTGGTGAACGTGCTAGGACAAAGGTGACCGTGGCTGGTCACAGCTGTGGCGGATTAAGGAGGAGTCGGGTCCTGGACGGCGAAGGAGAAGCTGTGGGTCAGGAGACGGGACAGTGGTTACCCAACATAGGGCTCATCGTCAAGCAGAGCCGGCGTCTTTGACCGGAGTAGTGTGGTGGAGACGAGTCGCGTCCTGGAAGGCAGGGACGAACGCGTAGGAGATTTTGGTGCGGAGGTTCTTGGAGGAGAGAATCGTGAATTGCGGAGCACGTGTAGGCCGTCGCGCCTATGTGTTTTAGCCCCTGCTCTGTGTGCGAGGATTTGGTCAGCCAGGCACCTGAACCTGAACCTGGACATCATCAGAAGACAACCCGTCGCAGCACAGTAAGCAAACTACCCTCCCTTTCCCTGCATCGTGTGAAAGTAGTGCGAATTAAGAGCTGTGGGTCCAATAACCGGCTGTGTTCTTAAAGGACATATTAAATTTGATAAATTTGGCCAAAATAGTAAATTTATGGAGACTTGTTAGATTTAAGTACATGAATAAGAGTGTATGAAAAGGCAACATTTAGCGATTGAGGAGTCGTGCCGAGTATTTGTATTAACCCCAATTTGTCCATTAAACTGAATTTTATGTTTACATTTTGTTTTTATTCATTAAATCCTTCCTTACGTAATTGATCAAAGCCAGAACCCCTGAGATACAGTTATTGAGAGTCTCATGCTCGGCTCAAGTACTCACGAGTCCTGGCAAATCGTTTATCGGCCCTGGTGTGGATCGCGCGGATCGCGAATGTTAATTAATGAGACGATTGTCGTTTGTATAATTTAAAATAAAACTTTTCTGCACATGCAGTGGCGCCCGGGTCGGCATTCGTCCATTATAAGGATCCGATGGAGCGGGTAGGCGATTACAGTATATAGACATTTTTTTCTCTACATTTAAATAATCCAGCAGATCTTTCAGGCAATTTTGATAGCGTTTTTAATATAAAGCGATTTCCAATCTTTTTATATGTGGTTTCAATTATAATTATTAAAATCGAAATACTTGTTTCTACTCCGACCCTTAGGATAGATCATTCTGTTATTGTATAGAAAGTGTAAAACTATTCAACATATAGGAGCAGTCTGAACAAAATTTATAAGGAATGTGATGATAGCTGTTATTGATGATATGTAAAATTTTTTCTGAGGAAGAATGAAAAAAGAGCTCTTAAAATAATCTTGAAAACATTGACGAATTTCAAGAATTGTTGATTAAGTTAATTTTATCATTGTTAACATTCAAAATCTACAAATATTCTATTACGGATTTTTAATAGAAGAAAAATGAGCAGATAAGGTTAAGTTGAAATGTTCCGACGGTATCTGGTAGAGATATTTTTAGATTATACCATTGTTTATGTTCCGACAAGTATTTATGTAATTATTCAATCAATTCAAAATTAGGGCTATTGGAGAACGGTCTTCGTCAGTTGTAAAAAGAAGCTTTCGGCCTCTGAAAGGGCCATAGTCATCTATGAAATTCGAATAAAACTCAAGTAAGTACAGAACAATTGTAAAAGTGAAAAAAAAAACAGATATATACATAATCAGAAAAAATGGAATACATACATTATTTAGGCTAAATTATTAACTCTTAACTTTGACGTTCAAATACAAATACTAAGCAGATCATTGTTTCTTTAGTTTCGTTGTATAGAATTGTAGAAAAAATGAGATTATAACAAGTATAATCATAAGTATTGTGATCACTACTTTGGAACGTCGATGTATAGTTTGTGGTATGTGATTTATACACAATTTTATGGCACGGCCATGTCGCCGGAGACCAATAAACAGAAGCAGGACCTATGATTTAAATCTCGGTTTCTAACTTCTGTGATAGCAGGAAATCTCGCCGCGAAATAATGTGCAACTTTAGAATAACAAATGGGACTATTTCGCGAACAAGATTTAATGCGAACATTTCTGCGCTTTAAGAGACACGCTTGGCTCTCTTCTCGAAAACCTGCCCACGAGCTCTCGCCAGAACACACACGACGTCGCGGCCAAACATTTGGCGACAGTTTGTTTTCCGAAGTCGAGAGGACTGAACACTCCAGCTTACAGCGTTTACTCAACATGTTTATTGTTCATCAAAGATTATACTTTTATTTTCGAACTCTCCGATTAGTCATGTTTAAATATTTTGCTTATAATTTATTACATCAAAAAACAAACACTACCTGATATTTTTTGGTCAATACTGACCATTTAATTTTTACTTCAAACCAAATGCACCACCTATTTCATCATATTCTTAATAAATTACACTATTAATCGTTACATTAACCCAGAAAACTGTGTGAATTTTTTTTTTTTGTAAATTACGTTTCTCAAGCTTTCCTATTGTACAAATGTTTTAAAGTGCGAAGTAAATTTAGGCTTTTAACGTAAATTTGTTTTGGAAGATAGCGACTTGGTACCAACACTGGTTAAATCGTTACTGATAATCTCAGCCTATCCAGATTTACAGAACCTCATATCTCCACGTTCTTTAATGAGACGTCAAAAACTTTGTGCCCTACTTATGGTTGCACCATCTTTGAACCTCTGTTCTTAGGAACTAAAGGTAGTACGACGCTTACATCCGACCAGCTTGTCTGTTTCCGAGGTGCGTGTTACTTGTAGCCGGGCTACAACATTTGTCTGTGGATATCTCCATTTTCGGCTCGTTTTGCCTCTGCTTCGATTATATACTGTCCTTCCTTATCACGTACCCACAATGTCTCGAGGTAAATAGTGGTGATAATATGTTTACTCATCTGTAAGAAACTTAATATTCATTAAAATTGACAGCACGAAACACACATATACACAACGATACCTCTACTTTTCCGTAGTACTCATTAGGTGTAACAGATCTCTTATGCCCAAGATGACTTCTACAGAGAAAACGCCAAGTAGTTATATTCAGCCCTTTTCTGTTCGTCACTCGACAATTTTGTCCATATATAAATTAGTAATATTTAATTCACGCTAACATTTTTGTTTCTATTTTATGCTCAATAAAGTATTGATTTCCTATAAAAAGCCTTGTTTTATGGAGTATCGTCAATTTGAATTTTAGCCTTATCTTCTTATCTTTCTTTTATAAATAAAGCAGTGTGTTTGTCTGTTTGTTTGTATGTAAATTTCTATGTTCCTTATACAAATCTACACCTGTGGAGCAAATATCACCGAATTTCGTACGCGTGTTCTTTGCGACGAGGAAACAAACACTGTCGGGATGAGACGCGTGTACCACCTCCAGGAGCGGGGATGTAAATATTCAAACATACTAAAACAGTCAATCTTTTAGTCCCATAAATATTTTTAGGCGTCGAGAATTGATAGTGTTTCTACCGGTA
This sequence comes from Zhengitettix transpicula, assembly GCA_037074705.1. NCBI lineage: Eukaryota > Metazoa > Arthropoda > Insecta > Orthoptera > Tetrigidae > Zhengitettix > Zhengitettix transpicula. The sequence continues at coordinate 200,146,950 of CM073591.1, read as the reverse complement.
TGATATGAGAAATATTTCAACCCCTTACATAATGGGAACGGAATATCCTTAGTGTTGGGGGTGGACGGGCGTTACAAGAAAATAATGCGAATACAACCAAGATTGCAGTCAAATCCAGAATAATGGATGTCAGTGAGTTTAATTATGACGTTCAATTGACCATTTAACCCCCAGGACGGGAGTGGAAATTTTCAAACATGCTAAACGGTCGATATTTGCGTGGACTAAATAATTGTCGCGGTTAATTGGATTGATAATATTTCTGCCGATGTTTTGTGTACAAAATTTCAACCACTTTCGGCATGCAACGGGAGCACGCTTAGGGCTGAGGGAAGAAAATAATCTCGCATGCCAAAAATACCGATTTTGGAGTCGGATAAATATTATTAGGGCTAAAATAAATTGATAATGTTTCTACCGATGATATCTGTGTAAAAATCGAACCCTTACGGCATGGGAAAGTAGTAACCTTAGGGGTGTGGGTTGAGGGCAGTTACAAGAAAATAACGCGTAAACAACAGAGATTCGAGACTTCGGGGTTTTAGATGTCACTAAATTTATATGACAACCTGATTACCGCGCGGAGGTGGGTGGGGGTGGGAGGGCTGGTCGGACGTGGGCGGGGGTAGAAATGTTCAAAAATGTGAACATGTCGATATTTGCGTCGAATAAATATTTCTAAATATATTCTGTGTATAATTAGAAACTCTATCGGCTTGGGAGGTGAGACCCATGAAGTATAAGGGGATTTGCATAAAAATAACGAAAATATCCGAGATTGGAGTCAAATCCGGGGTTATGGATGTAGGTGAGATTAATTTTTACATTGAATTTGTAGTTAGATGCAAATTATCAAACATGGTGATCGGCCGATATTTGCGCCCAATAAATATATATATCCATAATATTTCAGTAGATATGCTGTGAATAATTTCAACCCTTATCGGCATGGGAGGGGAGAACGCTTAGGTGTGGAGTTTGGTGGAACGTTACTTGAAAATAACGCGAATAGACCGATATTTGAGTGAGTTCTGGGTTTATGGATGTCGCTCTGTTTCATTGTGACAAACTGGGACTTGCTCGGGGTTTGGCGGGGATAGAAATTTTCAAACAATGTAACCGGCCGATAACACATTTAGGGATAGGGGTCGATTTGCGTTACATAATAATAACGAAAAAAATCGGGGGTTAGGGATAAATGACATCTCGGGCAACGCCGGGCAACCAGTAGGTCGTAATAAAGAATTACACGACCAATAAGCAGTACATCACGTTAATCAACTATCTGCCAGTTATGTTATAATAACTTTGAATACATTACTGCAATATAAATATGGACATACGGTAAGAGTTGTTCGCTGTTCCCATTGGAATAGTCAGCCAGCTGCCTCCTCAACTGGTCGAGGCACGGTGAAGGAAATGCTGCGTCCCCACAGCAAACTCCTCTCCCGCTATCGGAAGGGCGTGGGACAAGTACCCAATGCCCGACCTACCCGATGCAGGTTTTTCTAGGGTTTTCCCTACATTTCTTTAGGCGAATTCCGGTTAGGATCCTTAAAATATAGCCCGGGGGCCCTAGTAACCCTTGGCTACCATCCTCTACCCTTCCGCATCCCCCCTATCAAATCCTTCCTATGCTATTAAAGGGGAGTTGCCCAACGTGGATTACCCTCATGTAGCCTGTTGCCATAAAAAAAAGAATCTTTCACAACTTTACTGACAATGATAGAGATATGTAAGCATTTGTTTGGCGTTGATGGAATTGATGGTATGAATAAGCCGAGTAATACATATCGTGTATGAAATTAGTATCGTAGGCCTATAGTATTGTATGAATGAACTTATTCAGAGAAACGTATGACATTTCAATTCCTATGCACACAAAAAAATATATTCGTACGAATCATATTTACTAATTGGGACTTTTTCTAATGCTGGAAATGAAGAATGTGAATGTTCAACTGGTTATTCCCGCATCTTCCCGTGTGTATGGCTTCACAAATCATCTCACACAACTGATTTGCTGAAGCAATCTGATGTACGAAAATCTTCAATACTCGTTATGTTCAGTCTGCGCATAATCGTAAGTCGCCAGAATCTCAGATCTATCGTGACAAAGACTGAACTGTCGCAGTTGTACGTAAGTCATCAAGCATTTATTTTGGCAACCATTTGTCCTTATGTTAGTAGAAGGATACGTTTGCTTACTTTCCTAATAGATTTAGGGGCCCGTCATAACACGTCTGCCGTTTACGCTCTCAAAATAATGTTTCATTTCCGTATAATTTCTTTCTCTCGTACTGAGATCTGGCCAAAGAAAAGACTCGGATTATTTATGAGACAGTAATAAGTTTTTAATAAAAACATCTTTAAAAACTATAAAGCAAAATTATTACATAATACGTTTTTGATTAGAAATATTTACTTCGTTTTCATGCAAAATTCGAAACACATAATTCTTTCTAATCATTTTATATTCTAAAAATTAATAAAATTTTTCACGTTTAATAATGACTGGTTTGTTACTTGGACAAGTTACCGATATTAAAGAAGAGACGATTGAGTGAGTGAATCAGGTCAGACTGAGAGTAACAGTGTTTTTGAAAAAACTTACGGAAAGAAATTTAGCGGCACGTCTTTACCGGAGAGGATGTATGCGATAGAAGGAGATTTATAGCTCACCTAGATTCGGCTTCTACAGATACTGCAGGCGCCTGCAGATAATTGCTTTCAGATTCTTTTTTTTTTGGAGAAACGTTATTTTTATCTTGGGCCAGAGAAGCGAACACTCAGAAAACTGTTAGTGTTAGAGAAATTATGGGTACAATTTATAAAGACAAATGCTACACATAACAGAACAGACGACCCTCCCGTTCCCTAAATGCACGCTACGGTATTAATTAGCCAGTATAGTCAAAGACCTATACCACATTTTTGGTCTTAGCCCTTCTATCAAAGCATTCTCGCAGAACCACGTGACAATTTATTTTAGGATAATATATGTAATTTCGCTAGTGGGTACGGTCTAACGGAACACACGTTTTAATCTTAAATAACATTAATACTAAAAATTGAAAATAAGTGTTTTAAGACGGCGTTAAGTTCTGTTTGGGTAGGAAATGTGATTGAGCATGTGGTCTAGTCGTCCCTTATTATTTTAATTTATTTAAATGGACATTTCTTTACTAGTAGTATTCATGTATCTTTATCTTCATTTACATAACAGACTACCACGGAGGGTAGAGGAAGTGTCGCTTGGTATGCGGACTGAAGTGTCACTTTCGAACAACGGCGTCTTATTTTCACAATGTTAGTGTGGTACAACTGTGACTCATGAATGTAACTGAACGTACACGATCTTCCGCATGCGACGAAACACTTTCTCACTTGGTGAAAGCCCAAGTTCACCGGAATAAAACAAATTCTTAATTTTTATCTTTTGATACTTTGGAGGTGGCGAACAAGTCGTATTCGGGATAACTGCAATAGGCCTACTTATAAATAACATCAAGTAAAATGTAAAATATTCTAATATACATTTAAAGAGTTTCCGGTTTAGATGATTGTAACAAACACCCCATTGGCATAGATATGGGAGGATGAATGGTTAAATTATCCATAATAGTGTCGAAAAGACACTTTTCGATGTTGTGATATATATACTGGCACTCCCGATGACTGGTTAAATCACGTGTGTGTTGACCAATATATTAGTAACAAATTCAATTGTTACGGGAGCGCCGGGCTCTCGGATAGTAAATAAAAAAGTAAACAAAAAGATAGTAAAAGCCGTTCAATAGAAAATTTATTTATATTAAAAACTTATATATTGAATCTAACTTACAGTCACAGTTAATGTAGCCATCCTGGCTTGTTTTTTAACATATATTGCTGTAAATATTTACAGTAAGAGACTCGTCCGAACGATCTGACTGGACTTGTGACGATGTAGTCAATAGAAGAGAGAAAATAAGTAGACAAACTTTAAACTGGGATTTGAAATATGGTGATTTAAAACAGTGATAGTATTGTTCTGCTGATCCATTGTCTAGTTAGGAGAAGAAATAACACCCGTAAAGAGAAAAAATATATTTAAGTAAAGGAGGAATGTAGATTCAAAGAGTGAGAGGAATAATAGACTGGTCTTTCGAGCAGAAAATAACTACTTTTCTTTTTCAAGAAGTCATAAGTAACATCAGTCCAGACACGTGAGTCCGCAACCCTCAAGCTAAAAAAAAACTGCTCATTTTTTACTATTTTAAATGTCGGCCTTTCTCTCCTTTCTATATTTAAATTACGTTTCCCTCCTTTTATAATAAAAAATTTTAATTTTATAAAACATCTTATGTATGTATTAAATTGTGTATCTCGAATGAACAGCATGTTTTGTTTCACATAATCTTGAAAATTTATTATTATGTAGCATAATATATTTTTATACGGGGAAATAACCACTCAATCGTATTTTTTATTATGTATTTGTGTTTTATTTTGAGCTTTCGGCTTAATTAGTCTTTTACATTCAGAAAATAAAAACAAATAGAAACTTAATTAGAATTCCGTCATATTAATTTGAGCCAAATATGTTGAAAAAGTTGTCTGAAACATTTACATATTTATGTTAGGATAATTTATATATAGCCTGAAAAATTTACATACTTCTGTTTAGATAATATTTAATAAGCAGTTGGTCCTGAAAAGTTTTTATGTTCCCCTTGGATCTTACTAACTATAAATAATAACATTAGAAATAAATTCGAACCATCAGAATTCTTTGCTACAGTGAAGATTTGTTCCATATTTTTAAGTTATCAGGATGAATAACACGAGGTTGTCTGTTCCGTGAACATGCTTCATTCAATAAATCATAAGGTCCTATTTGGGTTGGTGACGATTGTCTTCATCTTCCTATTATATTCTTCATACGATAGTAATAATACCTGTAGCGCAAAGTTTCCATAAATATTAGCGTTCAATTTTACGATTCCATTTATTACTCTTTTCGATGGAAACATTGTAGACCGTTCTTACCATCTTTCCGTAAACGAACAAAATCCCTGTTTGGAACGTTCGCCATTTGGTCTCGATATGACAGATAGCTGCTAAATTTCTTCTTGTGGCTCTATATAACATCATAAAGGTGGTTCGGCAATTTTATTTTATGAAAAATAATATATCAAGAAATCTAGTTCGCCACTTTTCGCAATTTGATACTGATAAAAAATTTTCATGGGTCTGTATAACTACGAAATAAAGATTCATCTAAATTTCTCCGACCGATTTCTTGACACTGAGCATGACAGACAGGAATTTAGATTAAGTCGCTTTTGAAACACTAAAGGATAAAACGTAAAGATAAAATAGAATTTTATTAGATGAATATAAATAAGTTGTACCTCAAAAGTTGATTCAAAATACAAGTAATAATTTCACGTTACACTAAGGGATTTGAATTTGATATTAAAAAATACAAAAACGTCTGCATGAGATGAAAGTTATAATTAGCAAATAAACAGTTTGTTTCTTTGATATTAATTTACTGCAAACACTTGCTTACGTTCCGAAAGGAAAATACAGATTTGTTATCGTTGTCTACGAGTACGCCGAGGCTACATTTCCGCAATATCAATCAGCACGCATTAAGAAAATTGCCGCCTTCCTGAAGTAAGCCCGATGGAAGGAGAGCGAGGGAAGGCTTGGAACACCTTAGCTTCTGAGTCGGCGACTCACCTGTTGCAGAATTCCGCAACGAAGCCGACTTGCAGATCGATGTGGCCTAAGTTTACCGTGCAAATGTTTGCCCGCGTAATTTATATGGATTATATACAAACAGGAGAGAGGAGTGACGCGGTTTCTCGCTATGTAAATACGGCCGCTTTGATATCCCACAGCATCGGTATCGTCAGTAAAATCAAGCTGCCTAGAGGGAAAAAAAACAGAAAACGGAGCTACCAGAAGCGGTCTTTAACTATAGATAGACCGAATGGAGAGCACATTTAAGATTGTGAAGTAACTGTACAGTTCGTCATAGAAACACATATTTAGGACTAACTTGAAATAATACTGGGGTTGATTAATAATGTAAGTCTAAAGACTACAAATGTTAACTTAATACAAAGAATTTATTAACGTTTCGGGTTCAGATATAACTGACTGCATACATTATGAAATCCACAGGGCGTTGATTGAAAGAAAATATTTATTATAAGTATAAATTTATATATTTCCATAATATTGCGAGTTTAGGTTTATTTTTTGGTTAGTATTTGAAGACATCTAAATTAAATCTTACGATCTGGTTAGAAATTTTGATCTTGTTTCTAGTACGCATACAAAACCATACTTCTGGCTTAATGTTTGTAATAAGTGCCCGAATTTGATTACACAATCTTGGATTTTGGTCGTTATATAGAAGAATCGGATAATACTAGAACGTGCATGGTTTGAAGAACAATAAATTTTAAAATGATTGTTTTTGTTTCAACTTTGATAAAGTTCGTAAAACTGAGACCAAAAACAATCCATTATTTGTAAGTTTTTTAAAGTTTGATATATTATTTATTGTCATTTATATCCTATTGCTTATTACAAGTAAACAGACGTTAAATATATTATATTTGAATATATTTACGAGAAAACTAAAATTTACTGAACTTAATTATTTGTTATCTATACAATTTTGTGCTGAGGCGTTAAAATTCTACTCTAGTTTGATATTAATTAAAATACAATAATTGAAACATTATAATTTAATTAATTAAAATTTTAATTACATATTTGTCAATTTATATTCTTCCATGACCTTTTATTTCATCAAATTAACTGATATGAGTCGAGGTATCCAACTTCATCAATTTCAGTATAATTTACTCTGAAGACAAATTCTGCAACCCAATCACTAATTGCCGAAGTCATGGCTGAATACTCAAATTAACTGAGTATCTGTTGAAATTACTTTTTTTTTTAGAGTAACAGGGTACATGACGGTAATCCACGTGGGGGTAACTCCCCTTTAATAGCATAGGAAGGGATTTCAAAGGGGGATGCGGAAGGGTAGAATAAAACAGCCAAGGGTTAACTAAGGCCCCTGGGTTATATGGTTTTAGAATCCTATCCGGCAATTCTCCTAAAAAGTGATGCAGGGAAAACCCTAGAAAAACCTGCATCAGGTAGGTCGGGCATTTGTTACTTGTCCCACGCCCTTCCGATAGCGGCAGAGGGGTTTGCTGTGGGAACACAGCATTCCCTTCTCCGTGCCTCGACCAGGTTAGGAGGCAGCTGACCGACTATTCCAATAGAAATTGCGAACAAGTTTTACCGTATGCCCAAGGTCTGCGACCCCGGAAAATACACTTTTCAAAACAGGCCGAGGTGCCTCTGCTTGTGGGAACCTTAGTTCAAAAATAGATAGAGGAAAAGGCATCCCCAAAGGTAGCCCTCTCCGTCTTTCCCGAAAGCTCTGCCTACGAGAGTCAAGCGCCCACAGATGAAGGCATCCCCGACCCTGTATTTTAAAAATTAATTAGAATGAAGCAGCGAGAATGTCTTATTTTTAAACATTTCTGAATCCTTTGTAGTAATTCTAGTTTTATCTGCTGCAGCCATTTGTGTAACCAACATTTTCTTCGTCGAAGTCATGAATGTTTTTATACATTTTAAATTTAAAAATAATAAGTGTATCCAAAGTGCTACAATCGCAAAATACCACATCTCAGACCTCTGTACTTCAACGTGTGCCGGCATGGACCTTATATAATTTGTCGAGGAAGCAAACCTAATTAAACAAATGTGGAAACACAACTTTAAATAATTGTAAGAATATCAATGTATGTAAATAATAATTATGCAAACGGTATTAAATAATATACGGATCGCCAATGACCGCGATGTCGACCATTACATGCCTCAATAAAAAAATAATTAAAAATCAAACTTGTATCGTACGCCACTGTTTTAAAGACAGTGATTACTTACAAAAATGGAGACTTTTGACAATGACATATTGAATGTGTTCAAGGTATATTGTGGACACTTCACTGCGTCGTACTGTACTTGAAATACATAAGACATTATCTTCGGAATGTAATCGTATTAATTAAAATTCAGGATTTTTTTAAATGATTTATTACTTTACAATAAACATTGATTTTTTATTTCAGAATGTCTTTAAAGTTTTTCATCTTTTTCTAAAGTGACGCTTGGAATATACCATTACCGTCGCTTATTGTTCAATTTAAACCACTAAAATGTTCCACACATTTCGACTCTGCCCTGCCCAGCTAATTTGTATGTTTTTTAACACGGTCGGTGAATGATTCTTGTTCCAGAATAGCTTGGTTTTTTATTTAAAAGTTGTATGTATCGAAACTATTATTTGGCTCAATCCAGGATTTCCATATATTTCAGATTGAGGCAAACTTTGGCAACTTGGCAGATGCGACATTAGAGCATACTTTACAGATATTACGTGTGATGAAAGGTTATGAATTTTCGCCATCGATTTTTTCTTGTTTTTATCGGTCCATCCGAACTAGTAATACAACATGATTATTTTCTCTATGATTGAGCCTTGCCATGTACCTAACCAATGGATGAAAAGCAATCTGAATCGCAAAACACTTGCCTTACAATAAAAGTATGTTGTTACAGGCTATCACATGTATAACGTAGTTCAAATTTCAACCTGAGTCGAAACGTATCAAGCGACACATCGTACTGTCGCGCAGGAAAATAATATTTGGAATATTTCCCTCCACAGAAAAAGTGCCTCCTTTGCGTTTCGATAAGGGGAGTGCAGATATTCTTGCTTCGAGACACAGTTAGCTACTCCCCTGCCACCTTCCAAGAAAAAAAAATATCTGCAAACGCAAACACACTCTCCGCAAATAGCGGCCAAAAATACGATGGCAGACGCAAACTCGCACAGCTAGAAAAGGGCCTTGTGAGGGTCCTGCGAGTATCTATAATGTTTTCTAATTGTTAAACGTTGAACAACCTCTTGAATCTTGGAACAACAATAATGCTCTAAATAAATTATAGTAGTAACATGCGAAAACATCTATACTGTCTTGAAAATTACTTCAGGTTAACCGTTACTAAGTATTAAATAATATTAAGTTTAGTATGATTTTTGCCTTGATCCGATATGTTGTATTTTTAGTACACTAGCCTACTGTTAAGTATACAATCTACTGTTTCCTTAAACTGTTTCGTAACATCCGTAATTATGCCACTGTAAATTAAAATATCATTATGCATTATAATACCGTAACGTTAAGATTTTCAAAAATGGAATAATAAACTTAATATGTTTAAAAAGACACCTTAAAAATTTTTACTATCTCCTTTTTAGCAGAAGGCATGGTATGACTTTATTCCTCATTGTTTGCACAATTTATATTTTTTTCAATTAATTTCCGATTTTTTCCGTATTTTTTATTACGCGCGAAACCTGTTAAAGATGAAATAAAAATATTAGTACGAAAATTAAATATATGGATTTTGGTTCAACAAGTATTATGTCACTGTTCTCTGTACATGCACTTCAGCTTTGCTTTCTAGTAAAAATTTAAAATATAAGAAATTATCAAGAACTATTTTACTCGAATTTCTCCGGCGTACAAATTTCCGTATTCTAGACAATAAAAATGTAGAAATAGGTATCAAAAATAACACTAGTGTTTATTGCAAATTGTAGGTAAGTAGTATTCATCTCTTATTTTAATTTAATGAAAACAGATTGCTTCCATAGTTTCCCAAACTGATAAATTATTTTGAGAGGGCTACATTTTCGCTGATGAAGACGTGTTCTGTAAACAGTGGGAGTCAATCTTTTTTATAAGAGTCTTATAATTGTTAGTATGTTACCCTACTTATCCCTTGTCTTCCTTCCGCATAACTCCTTTCAAATCCCTTCCTATGCTACTAAAGGAGAGAGCCACCATGTTGATTATTGTCATGTCCCGTGTCACTCAAATAAAAACGAAAACTAAAAAATATATTACGTTGTTGATAAAAATGCTTTTGTTTTGTTAATATGTTATTTTTCCCAGCCTTATCAATTTAAATGCGCATATTTAACTCCCACCCGAGTAATTTCAAGACTCATTACCGTTGAATTTTTCTTCGATATTAATTTTGCCTCACTACAATGTAATACATTTAGAACTATAGGAGGAACTAATTTATATTAATTTGCCATTTTTGTAATCAAACAATATAATAAATAGAAAACCAATGCAAATAAACAATAAATAAAATGATGCATACTAACCGTGTGAAATGGAAACATGAACATCCAATTATTGATTTTATAATGTGGACGATTTGTTTTTCCATTACTGTGACTGTCGTTGCTTTATCCTTTTACAAAATTTGCCCCATTAAAGTTGAGTGGGTATTACTGTACGTGAATGATGAAACGGAGTCGTAATACCAGAATTGAGTTGTTTTATTCCCAATAACGACAATAATAATTCCTACTTCTTGAATAGTTACTAATGGCCTATTAATGTTCACGCGGTAAAACCCATTAATTATCCTTCCATATTCTCCTATAATTACCAGTATTATGACTTTCGTTTAGACTATAATTACAACATTTATACAATTTTATTTCCTAATGAAGATTCTTCGTTTATGTCTTGTCGATTTAAGATCAAGTTCTTTCGTTACCATTACTTACCACGAGTGATAGCATAGCCATATAATTTTTAGTACCTTCATTTTAACACACACACGCACATATATATATATATATATATATATATATAGTAAACATGATGAACTCTAAGAGTTTTAAAAATTGCATTGATAAAACCTTTGCAATTTCTATACTTGTAAAGCGTGAGGGAGAGGGACTCTTTGCGAGCTGTTCTATGTCAAGATCACTCGTACTAATTGCCAGAGCCACAATCCTACTCTCTTGTTAATATACAAGTCCTGCTCCAGTGTTAACATCCCAAACAGGCTATAAGCAAAGCAAAGAATAAACTTAGATTAACAGCATCGATACAAAAACATGCCCAAGTGAATATATATATATATATATATATATATATATATGTATATATAAATTAATGATTTCTGAGAAAACCTATGTTGATAACTTTTGAAACTTCTCTGAATGATTCCTAGCATCTAATCATCAGTCATTCTCTAAAGATAAATGCCATACAGCAAGAAATAAATCTACAACTTTAGTTAAAAGTTATTGCAACCGTTTAATTTAAGAAAAGAACTCATTATTCCTGAACTCATTTTACCTAGCACAAGTTAACTCAGGGCGAAAAAAAAACTGTAACGAAGAGAAAGAAGATAGTTAATCTGTAGAAAAAATTAAACATTTGAATTGATTTAGTTCCTATGACAATGACAGTTATTTCTTCGTATTAGAAGTTTCTATTCTACAGTGTAACAGAAATTGACGGCAAACTTACATGAATGAATTCCTCATATTGAGAGAACCCAACATGGGTTAGGAAATGCATAATTACAGAGTTATCCGAACTTTTATGAACGTTAGTACATGACGAAATGCTTGGTTATCTGGACTAATACTGCCAGACTCTGGTTACAACTGTTACATGAGGAAACAATGCGAAGAAGATTGGAGGTCACTTTGAACATTTCGTGTGATACGCGAAAAGAGCGTCCAACTAATCAGTTGTACTTCAAACAAACCGATCATATAAGAAAGTTCGGATAACTTTGTAATTATACATTTCGAACATATTTTGTACTACACTTTTTTTATTCTCTCAATATGAGGAATCAATTCCTGAAACTTTTCTGTCGAGTTTTCTTACACCCTGTATATGAACTGATTTGGGCTTCTGTACCATGTAATTATTAAGTAAGCGAACTGTTTTGCAATTTACCTTGTAGACAGGGTCCGGATCTGATAGTCTCTGAAACGATGAGTGTGTTCTCCCGTAGTCCACAGGTCCGATGTCCTCTTCATAATCATACGTCAGCATCAGTCACCTCCTATGATCGGCAGATAAAACGTTAGACATTAGTGGCATCCGTTAGTCTAACATAGAGGTGCTCAAACGGTCGATCGCAGAAATTAAAAAAATGATCCCGATATAATTAAAAACGAAAAATGGCTTTTTAACAGACGTGACATATAATTTAAATAGCATTGACTTGGACCATTACCAACATGATTATCACCATAAACGCTTTCGGAAAAAATTGCAGCTACAATTAATCAACGAATAACAAACGATTTTAAAAAAATTCTTGTTTTGAAAATCAGAGTTAAATAACGGCATTTACGTGACAGAAGTAAGAAATATTTTTATTGAATTTGAATGACATTTTTCCGATTTTAACAAATGGACAAATATTGTAACTTTTATGAGTATGCGTTTTCTTGTGAATACGTCGAAAAATCTACTGATCAAACACCTTCTATCAACACTTCGATATCGAAAAGGAGATATTGCAGACCATTTAGGAGGTATATCTCAAAGCCAGAGCTAGGGAAATAAAATTCATGGAATTGATACCTAAAGGGAAATATCCATGTTTAAAACAAATTGCCCTTCAAATAACCGGATTATTTGGGTTAACTTATCTAAATGATTCGACGTTTTCTGAAATGAAAATTATGAAATCAAAATGTTGCAGTCTGCTAGCTGACGAACACCTGTCATTCTGTTTGCAGTTGTCTATCAGTAATTACGTGCCATCCTATGAAAAGTCCGTAGACGACATGCAATGCCATGCATCCCCATCAAAAGATTAATTTGTGTTAGTGAATGTACATTAAAAAATTTTAATTTTAGTTACATCATTGTATTTTATACCGAAATAGCAAAACCATACATAGGTCGTGAAAGCGATACGCTCATCATCTGTCATAGAGCTTAGTTTCTAACCTCCCCCCCCCCCCCCCTCTCGCTCAAGTCTCATTTATTTTTGCCGATCGCTTGCCGGATACTTTCTTTTCGGTCGATATCTGATAATTCTATAATCTTGCTATTTAATCAGCAAAATTACATATTTAACCATGTCCTCAAACCATGTGTCGTAATATATCGCAATTTCTATAACAAAGTGATATTTACTCGTAATTTTTATATCGTTGAGCAACTTGAGCAGTCTTGTTGTACTATACTGACTTTACTTAAACAAGCGAGTTTAATAATTCAATTAATACCAAAAACAAATACACTTTTAGATTGATCGATGTTTTATTTCCTTTCTTCAAGGATATATTTCTTCCGCTTCACATTTGTCTTTTTTTAATCGTTAATCAATTTTTGATAAAAACCCAAGATTCATATTAGGGACCTACTTTCTTTTGTAAAGGTCACGTTTCCGGTCTCAATTGCTCTAATTAATACAAGTGGTTTCGTTCACCACAGAAACTGTTTTCTAGTTGAATGTAAGATAATTCGATACATTCAGGTATTGGATGTTTAACGTAAAACAGGGTGCGGTATAAAGAATTCCCCGATTTTGGAAGCTAATGAAAACCAATCGAAGCAAGGTACAAACATTTTTGTTTTATTAATAAATAGCACATATAATGCAGTTTTAAATTACCGAGCTTTAAAAATAACATCACTCAATTGGCGGCCTTTACAGTTGATACCTTGATTGAGTCTCTCTCGGACGTTTTCCATAACCTTGCGGATATCTCGGGTGGAATGTCGGCAACACCCTGCATTATCGCCACTTTTAGAACATCCAAAGTTTTGGCGCGATGTTGGTATACCTTGGCTTTGAGATAGCCTCTGAGAAAGAAATCGCAAGGTGTAAAATCTGCGGCCACCGTAAGGAAACATTTCCCTCAGAATGCCAAGTGAACGACGAGATGTGTGGGCTGTTGCACCATCTTATTGAAACCACACATGTTCATGGCCATGCTCATCGAAGAGAACGTCCCATTAAGGCGGAAAAAATTCTGTATCATTACACAATACCAATTCGAGGTCGCCGTTACAGCAACATGGCCGTCTTAAAAAAAATACGGACCCCACACACCAAACTGAATAGCGGCACACCACACTGTAACCTTAGGACTGTGGAGTGGTTTGGGAGGCCTTTTGTTTCCGCGCAGAACTGCATGGAGATTGCTCAATCGGAGCATTCACAGCGTCCACATTGTCCGGTCCTCTTTATGTCCGAGGTTGGCCAGTAGATTTCCTTTTTAACGCAGAACCTGTTGACACCCAATTGTGAATTGTCTTTTTATCGGAACTGGATCACGACGATCGAGCGCTAACCGCCATTTACCATAAGCTCTTCAACAACAAAAGCGCGATGCTCTCGCGACCAAGCCATGTCGTCAACAAGAAACGGCATGAACACCAACGGCACAATCACCACTTCCCTATCCCCACCCCACCCTTACCTATAGGCTTCCTAAATCGGGGAGATCTTTATGCGGTACCCTGTACATCAGCAATGCACTACCTTAGGAGATGAATACTTATCACGGAGCACATTTCTCCAACTTGTTAGTCAGAGTCGGAAGCGGTGTTATTTGCAATAAAATGCTACGAGCTGCGTCGTCTTGTTTACGATGTTCTTATCATGGGATCTGCGCGCTCTAGACAACAATAAGGAACGCCTTAAGTGCGTTTCTCCCTTCCGCGTTTCTGCCAGCCGCCGTAAATTACACGTATCCCCGCTGCGGGAAACAAATTAGCTATGCACGATGAAGCCCTCTCCGTGTCATCATTTCACAAATTCAAACCTCCTTATCGTGATGAATATTGAAACATATCAATTTGAGACGAAATTCTTCGTTTGCTTTGCTAATAAAGTAGAATATAAAGGAAGTGAAGGAATGTGCTGCTAAGTTCATATTGGACAGTTTGTATGCATGATATAGTTAAGAAAACTAACGAATAAAAATGTTCTGTTTCTCCATATTATGCCTGATATACGTGCAATAGATTAAATAAATCTACAGACTGTTCCTTGTAACATTAATGTTTAAAAATAGATGCAAAACTTCTGAGAATTCATTTGATAAAATTTGGGTTATGTTATTTTTAAAATAAGTACAACCAACTAGCTTCTAATGTATGGAAGAATATATGGATAAAATATTTTCAAGTTATTAATAAGATTAAAATATCTATTTGATTTAGCTATCTTCCTGAACGCATTATTAGATGGACTTTACGTACAAAGAGTTAGAATCTTACATATGTGAACAATATTAATGTTACACTTATATTCATTAAAGCATTTTTTTCCCGTAGTATTACTTCGTAGCTTTTGTCGTTTCTAAAGAGGAAATATTAATTAAGTATTTATAACGCGTCTTGAATTAATTATAAGGACTTTATTAAACAGATACTACCTTAATCAATGGCCTACAAATTAAATTACACACTACTATAGTCGGCGTCATATAAGTTGACGGCCGAGATTAAACGTACCTAAGTGCATTAATGGAATTTCAATGAATATAATCTTCTTTAAACAGAATTAATTAATTAATGTGTACGGTTACTTTGCATCAACACCTAAATATTAGCTTTATCACTATATAATTTATTTATTTTATTGTTTGTCACTTTGGGTTGAGTTAGCTATATGGTCTCTTATCCGGGTTTTAAGAGTTAACATTGTTTTATCGGTGTATTAGGCCTTGCACCTTGAGCTAGAAGTTTTGTAGACCAGACATAGATTATCCAGATCCGTAATATATAAATAGTTTTAAAATATAATCTGTATTTATTACAAATGGAAGACGCTACTGTCAATCTAGGTAAAATTTCTTGTCCAGATAGCAAAGCATGCTACAACGGCCCAACTGAAAGATCTATTAATCCCCGACTAAAAACCGTATAGATAAATACCCAATTTTTCAAATTATTAACAATCAATTAATATGAATTTTTAATTACATTTAAATAAGGCATAAGTTACTTGTAAACATACTCAAGTTTAAAGTTTTGAATGTAGAATATCAGTAGGCCTACGACCCTATTAATTTCAGAAATAGTGTGGTTAACAAACAAAACAGATCTCAGCAGCATCTATGATTCTTTGATTTGTTATTATGTCATTGGGCAAGCTATAGATACACTGGTTGAATTGATAGCTTTCTTGTAACTCGTAATCAAAGCTGAAGATAGCCACTAGTAAAGTCTGTTGTTATTTAATTCATTTAATTTTTCCTAATATCTTCTAATTAATTAATTAAAATATTATTAATATTATATTTTAAGTCTGTTTCTTATTAATGAGATAAATTGAACGACCATTATACGGAACATTTTAAAATAATTTATTCAAGTACGTTTCTGAACATTTTTTTACTTTCATCAGGTTGGTTATTTTATGTTTCTATAGAATATTACAAATTTCTCCTGCACGCATTGATATGAGTTCTGTCACATATTATATATAACAAGATTATTTAGCTTAATAGATAATAATAAATCATAAACCTTGTAAAAATTCCGAGAGATGAAGTGAACAATACAACATTTCAAATTACATATTCATATAAAATCAAATATATCCAAAAGAAAAACAAAATATTATAATTATAAGTAGTGTAAAGACAAATAATATAATTTTTCAAATCACAAATTTATATAACATTTTTTTCTTTTTTAAAAAAATTTATGTATTAGAAAAAACTGTCTCTAATGTTGTTGGGAACAAAAATGTGTAAAACAATATGATATTTAAAATCAAACGTTAAATTTTCAAGTTTTTTCCATTTAATAATAGTTATGAAATATAAAGTAATTATTAATTTATTTATTTCCAAATTAAAATTACTAATTTCTACCTAAAAATGTATAAAATTATGTCAAAATTTAAAAAAAATGGATTATAAATATTACATAATTTTAAGTTATCATTATGTGAATTTAGTGTGCTTTTTTTTAAAAAAAAGTTACAGTTCTGATCAATTAATCACTACTTTCGAATGTTGAATACAACCCGCTCTACAGTTGTGCCTGTAGAGTTCCAGAACGCGTAGGAGCACTTATTTCTTTGTCAGTATTACTGAATTTTCAAAATAAAATGTGGTTTTTCACTCTCTTCGAATATTAGTACAATATACTCTGACAATGATAAATATCAATATCGTAATTAACAACCATGACAACGGAAAAATGACATTAAAATTTATTGCTTATTTGTTATTACATTAGCTAAAAACCATAGTAACTTTTATTCTGTTGAAAGAATATAATGTGTACGTTTAATTAATTTATCTGAAGTGTTTTCTTAATAATTAATTTCGCGTATCTTACGCTCAGATGAAAGTAGAAGAAGTTCAGGATTTTTAATGGCAGTTCGGGTTTGAGTAATATACTGATCGGATTTCCCCACGTCTACAAGCAACAAGAGTTAAAGTGATATTTCTTCAAGGCAACACATTATTCTCTCAATTCCAGAAAAGCGAGAACGTTTAAAATTAGATAAAATTTCGATTCCACAATAAATCTCTGTTAAGGTTAATTACTCCGTTTTGGAATCTAGTTTTGTTTGAATTAAAATTCAGATTCAGGGATATTTTGTCGTCCTCAAACGACGGAAAACGTCTTTCTTTCCTTCAAACGAAGTGAGAAATTTCCCGTCTCTAGTGGATATTAAATGTGCCCACATTCATCAATTCTATTTTTGCTGCATTCAGAGAGAACTTTCTGCAATTCAAACTCGAAAGAATTTCTTGCTTCTCTGCAGGAAGCCCTTTCATTGTCATTTAATGAGCCTTTGGAGACTAAGCTTCGATAATGGAAGAGATGCGCACTTCCTCAACGGGAGAAAATCGTCGTGACAAGGTCTGCACAAATCCCGCTGCCGTAACTCATTTATTTGGTGAACGTTTCCTTCTGCGCTTCCGGCGCTCTCTATTTGCACGATATCGGCAGAATAGCAGAGTTCTACAGCTTTAAAATGCAATTATTACAAGTCGTTTGGCTGCGAAAGTGCCTCGGTATCTAATTGGACGTCAGTGAGAGGGAGGTGGGGAATTCCAAACACGATTACTGCAGCTTCTCTCGATTAGCAGGGAGGACGAGCGCGCAATGGAATTATCCGACGCCCGTCGGAGTCAAGACGCCAACCCAAGGATAACAACGACCAATTACACAGACTCTTAGCAAATAGCACTTATCTGTGAACGCTTCGTGTTTTCAACCGTTCGGAGATAAGCAGCAACATCTGTCCCTCAAGAGACTAATTTCAGACCTTACTAATAACAGTCAGTTAAAAAGATACATCTTGTATCAATAAATAAATTATAATAGTCAACATTCCTGTCATAATCATACGAAATAAAATTTACAAATAAGCCATACATTTTTACTGCTATCATCTTTTAAAAAGCCTCAAAATACAAATTAACAAACAGCCAAAATCTCGGAGAATCAGAAGTAATAATTATGAATAAATCTGTTTATTCCTCATTAATGCATTGTAGCATAGTTGCATTTTACTACTGTAAAAATGTAATTTATATTTTGGTTTTTAACCTTCAGAACAAAATTTTGTTATTGATTCAAGTCATACGAACATTATCTTTTGTTGCGCATATTTGCTATTAATATTTATAACAGCTATATTATCAAGCTATATTAGGCTTTGTAGTTTGTGACAAGCTATTAGCAATTGCCGACGTCATGAAATATCACTAGCTTATTATTAATATCAATACTTTTTATTACTGCCAATCATTACTTCCAAAAGTAGAATATTCTGACTCCAGTTTTGTATTAGTTCATTAAAACAATCTGAATACTGGGGTGGTTTAATAAATGATTAAACAACGTTTAATAATCCTGCAAATTAACTCAACTCCGCAGTTAAATGTATTTATTCTTATTAATTTGGAATTGATTTAATTATACATTTTTCTGTTTCGGAACCATTTTAACGAAATATTGTGTTATATAGTGTCGGTAGAAATAGAAGCCGAGTTTTTTCGGAAACTATTAAAGTACAGTTTGATAGACATGAATTAATAAATTACGAGATGAAATCATAAATAATTCATAAAAAAAATATTCAAATAAGTGTAAATTATTGATTAAATTAATATTATATTGATTTAATTATAATTAAGACTTGAAGAAAAACGATGACGTTATTGCTTATTTGTGAAATGAAAACGATATGTATTTTAAAAATCACTGTAATAAGTTAATAATGTAATTATTCTGATATATATCACAAAATTTACTAAATGTCAAGGGACAGATTGTAAAGAAAATTAAGATATATATAAAAAATTGTTGTGATTATTGTAGGTTTAACTACATTGAATTAATTACAGGTTGACTTAAAACTCTTTAAAAATATGTATATTTTTCTCACGTAATCATCGCATTTGTTGGTGTCCTCGGACTGTTGATACTTGCGGTTAGCGAAATGTATCTGCCCTGCGGTGTTGGGCATCATCGTCCCGTAGTCCCGGATTGTAACTCTCGTTTCCAAGCACCGAGAATAGCTCGCGGTCCGTCAGCCAACACTTGTCTTTAAACGCCGACCACTCTTTACCTTTCCGCATCCCCCCTTTCAGTCCCTTTCCTATGTTATAAGAAGAGAGTGGCCATTATGTGGATTACCCTATATATAGCCTGTCTACACTTTCTTCATATTTTATTCTTTTCATTTCCCCCAGTTCGTCGCAACAGAGCTGATCGTGGAGGCTCCAAGATTACAAATACTCTAATTTGTCTATGCATTCAAAAAACCACGCCATGAGACATGCCTGACTTAGATGTTTCGGTTTATGGGTACTTTAATTTAATTACTCAGATTATGAACTATATAGTTTAATAAGACAAGCTACTCTTATGAGAAGTTGACCCTTTTACATAATTCATAACCAATTGCAGGTTTTCCTATTTCGACGTGCGTAATTGCTGAAATTGGAAATGAGATTGGTGGCGATGTGGCGAAATTGGTGAAGCCTAGTACTAATATTTAATATTTCAGAACTGAGATCTGGTTGATAAGATTTGTGAAGTCACCTCAAATTAGCATTCGCAGCTATAGAACTTTTACCGTTTGTTGGAATGTGTAAATTATATTATAATAAAACATTCTGTATAGTTCTTGGGTCACAAGAAAAGGGATATGTCACAATAAGCTGTCAATCCGTCAAGGATTGAATGTAAAGGATTCAATTAACCAGAGGTTTGGTTTTTAAATGAAAATGCGTACTATCGCACCTTTGTATGGGTCCCGTAACCAGCATCGCCCTTGGCAAAAACGTAAATTGCTTTCTCTGGAGCATATGACGAGTGTGAGTTATGCATCCTGAAGGCAACTGTACAGTCCAGTTCAAACAAACGCACAGCACACTCTAAAACACATCTGATATATTGATATATGTTTCTTCAGCTATGGCTGCTCATGCGGCTGTAGTATAAAAGCATTTACATAGTTTGGTTAAAGAGTAAATACTGTTTTTTATAATTCGTTTCATATTTTCTTTGGTAATTTTATATCGTGAAATTAAAGTTGATTACACAAAGAAAAAATTTTAAAAATATAAATTTTTATCTCTTTAATTTGTTGCTCAGTGACACATAAATAAGACATACATTCGTTTAGGCTTCTAGCGTTACAACACAATATTTCTCGTTGCACATCTATATAACCCAAGTTCTGTAGGAAGCTTGTTTTTTTGTTTGTAGTTAATTGTTTGCTACTCTCGGGGTTTCAAGTTGAAAAATTGTATTCCCATCTCTAATATGTGAGAAATATATGAGAAGTCAGATAGTCTGATTTACCAAAATTTTCTAACAAGAGTGCAAAACGTTCCTCTTCAGTTCGAAACGGCACACTCCGATAATTATTCACAAAATTTGGCAAATCTTTTTTCAACATAAAAAGAACGAGGCAATGTTGTTTTATAGATACTATATTCTCGGTGTTTTTCGATATAAACCGAGAGAGACAAAATTGAATAACGAGCTGTTTTCTAAAATTAAATTTAAAAAAAAATAAAATGTTAAGGAGAACTATGCACCCTTCTTTATTTATGACCGAGCGAAGACATTTCCGAGGTTAAATCTAAAAAATAAAATCGTTTGTGTGTATATATTATGTAGATATGTAAGTTGCCGTTAAATCACCCATGGATAAAGGTGTAAAATTTCAAACATGTTCAAAGGGCCGATAGTTTCGTTGAAATAATTTTTTTTCTGTGTCAATGATCTAGATAGCGTTTCTGCAGATTTTTTTGTGTATAATTTCAATCCCTTTCGGTCGTCCAAGGGAGCACCTTTAGGGATAGGGGTAGACGGGCGTTACATAAAAATAACGCAAGGACAACCAAGATTAGAGTCGATTCCGGGGCAATGGATATCGCTGAGTTAAATTATGAGAACCAGGGCAATGCCGGGCACCCATCTAATTATGAATAAAATATTCACTGGTTTCTAACGGTAAATGTTTATTAATAAACAGCGTTTCCATGCCATGCTTTGCCATCGTCGTCAAATGAATTATGGTTATTTGTGCTACAGTAAGCAATTATATATTAATCGACATCTGTAACCGTAAATCGTTGTTTAATTTAACACAAGTAACCACAATTAACCTGACGTCGTTGGCAAAGCAAGCCACAGAAACGTTTATTATTAAATGCTCAACTCGATTGGAAACCCGAAAATGTTTTTTAAATAAACACTTTTTTTTCAAATAGGTAGAACATTTTCCCTGGTCTTAAGTAAGTTTTATGAAAACTATAAACATCATTTACATATTAAGAAAGGCTTCTCGTGTGTCCACCTGGGTCACCTCCGTCTGCGACGTTTCGGCTACCAGCGTTCCTATCTTCTTGCAGAGTGATGTTGGAACAAGATGTCAGAGTTAACGGTCGAAACGTCATTGTTAACGAAGATGTACCCTGTGGAAACCCGAGAAGCTTTTCCTAAATACATTTACGTGGAAAGACGTTGAACTTTAATATCATATTCATACATTGAGTATTGGTGCAGTCCACATCTTAAACGATTGAGAACATTAACATACGTGATAAAAAGTATTAACGTAACACTAATATAAATAGGTTATAATGACTTTTCTAAATAGATTTAAATCTTAACTAGTATCTGTACCGATCTCCTAAGAATCTCTTAAGCTACGATCTTATTCTTTTACCTTCGCCATGTTACTTTATCAGAAAGCAGCGAATTCAACTATGAAAAATGTGAAAATTGAATAAAAATCATCAGCGGAGCTGAGGCAACATAACAGAATCTCGATCCGGAAGGACCTACGCTCACAGCAATTGTGTTCGGGGATTGTTCTGGAAGCACGTTTCAGACCCGTTGGAATTCCAGTGCGTCCACAAGGATTATGATAAGAGCAGCCTAATTGACAGTAGAAAAAAAGAGCAACAAACCAGCGGAAGAGCCACGGAGGTTCACCAGATCTTTAACCTTGACGATGTAACGTTTCTATCTTTGTGTCTTTGCTTTCCACCAACACTTATTGACATAGTCTGTAGATAGATTTCAAAGCAAATTGAGAATTTAAAAAATGCTTGAGAAAAGTTACATCGGTATCTGAAATCACTGCCGCTTATAATTATTGTATTTAAATATAATTAGAAACGCTGTAGAAGATTTATTAAATTCAGGAAAATATTTCCGTTGTGAGAAGGAACGTAAAATACATTTCATTCGTAGGACCATGACCGGTTATTCATTACTTCAACTTATAATTACAATAAACAATATTATGTTATATCATTTCCTTATTCATTAATTCTTAGATAATCAACTGAGTAAATATTTTTAATTTTAGTAATTCAGGGAAACAGTACCAAAACATTGTACTATTCTTGGATAACGAATTGAATTTTTCTACGAGATTTTGTAATTTTAATTTATATCTGGACTCTGCTGGCATCTTATAGTAAATTTGGAATATGATAGCATTTTAGCCGTGCATCTTATAAAAAAAGCCTTGTACACTTTTATGTACATGAGGAAAGCCTTTGAGTATTAAATAGGAGCAAAATGTCTTGTATTCTAAAGAGCAATTTGTGTTGCTTGGAAAGTGACAAAACGATGAAATAAGCTGTTTTTATAAATGGTTCACAGTTATTTACAAATTGACATAAAGAAGCAATTAAAACAAAATTATGCAGTAAAAATTTAACTATTTTCGACGAGGCAAAGGAGACATAAAAATTAGTATAGCGCATGCCAAAAGAGTATTTTTCCAGAAGAAACCTACTAGTTGCTGACTTTGAAATTGGTTTGCGGAAAAAGTTTTCTAAACTATATGTGAAGCTCAGGATTGTACACAATTGGCAGGAATAAGTTTACTAAAAATTTTTAAAATGTGGAGGTACACAATAATGAAATAAGTTAAAAGTTATCTTCGATGGAAGAAGGGTTTGAAGCACAGAAACAAGAAGACGAGTCAACTTAGTGAAGACAGATAGACGAGCCATACCTTGGATTTGTTCATTTATTAAGAATCGTAAATTCAGAGTTTGAGTTAATGAATAACTTTCTACACAAGTGGAAATTATTTCAGGGGTGCCACAATGATGTGTGATCAGTCACTTATGGTTCTTCCGTTTGTAACGATGTCACGGAGGGAACAGTCATACATTAAACTTTTCCCAGACGATTGTATTGTCTACCGCGAAGCAGTGACGAATAAAATAAACGAATGGTCGGTAAAGAATGAAATTAAATTAAACTGGGCAAAAAGTAAAGCAATTGTTTTTTGTTTTGTTTTTTAAAAAAAGGAAATTCCTGTAGAATGCAAAATCGGAAATAAGGAATTAGAACAAACCATTAATTGTAAATAGCTGGGTGTTACTATGAACAACGATTTAAACTGGGATTATCATATTAGTACAGTGGCGGGAACCCGCACGGATGTGGGAAAATACTCGTTTCTGAACAAAACGATTAGGGATTGGGACGAATTGCCTGGAAGAGAACTGGCGATAACCAAAGAATAGTAAAGGTATGAAAAACAGGATAGATAAGTTACTGTAAGAAAGCTGATTAGGTAATAAGTATTGAATAAATGTAATTGTGCAATGCTGTGAGTTTAAATGGCTTAAATGTTTTCCATTCATTCTAAAGCAAATCTAATATAAATGATTATTAGAATTAGTTAAAGGTAAATAATTTTTTATTGTTTCCTTTGTAGCTTCCTTTAATTTTTAATCTATATCTAAATTATAAATATTTAATTATATCTGCCACTAAGTGTATACTTAATTGCAGTCAATAAACACAATCATTCAACTCTGCGATGGAACTTACAGAGGAAAACAGGAATGCCATGTAAAGGCAGCAATGAAATCTTGTATATACGTTGGATTATTGAAGGAAAACTGTGTTCTGACTAGGTTGGCCCACGACATTTCGGAGGTTAGACACATTAAAATCAATCTCTAGGTTATTATTCATCATCATGTTATCGATGTCGTAAAATTATAACAAATGCGGCTGCTGTCGCATGCGCAAGTAACGGACCCCACGTGCTGATATACTTAGAGAAAGTGGCTGGATATGAAGAGCTTGTGTGGGAAACTCAAGTGGACAACTGTGCCAACCCCTCGAGTGCGAACCTCTTAAAAAATATATCCCCCTTTAGCGCGAACGCATCCCACAGCTGTCTCTTCGCTAGGTACGACGCGACGTCGGAATAATACTGTCACAAAGGGAGCCTCTTCTCCGGCCATTGTGCTCTGCGGAGGCGCGTTACCCCACAATAACGGCCAGCTTAAACAACAATTACGCCATAAAAGCGGAGTTACACAACTGCTGCTGCTCTACTACATGTTATAATTATCTCGCAGTGTTTGAGATTACGACTTATTTCACGAAATGCGGTTCGCTGTGTGCTAAGCCTTCTACAAGCATGTAACCACATCATATTTAATTTTCACCTTTTTGATTTGTTTTATTTTATTCCATTAGTCCTCGTATGAGGAAATAGGACACGTCAATACATACAATTACAATATAAGAATTAAATGCTACAATTATAAATAATTAGAAGTTAACATAAAAATACTAAAATTCGGGAACACAAATTTCCCTGTCCAACATAAGTAAAATAATGTGAATAATAACAAAAATAATATTTTTTTAACTATACTAAATGTGTAATATAATATTTACATTAAATATGTATTAGTTAATAATTAATGATTCGAGACTGAACTATCATAAAATATAGAATATTGTTTAATTTACACATCACACAAAAATAAACACAAAACTTGACACACAAACACGAGGAGGAAACACAAACGACGGACAAGTCACTTCACGAAACAGAGCGACGAGGAATCAGCAAACTCCAGGCCGTACATGAAATAAAGAAACAACAGAGGAGAAAAGACCAAAAGAGAATAAGCATTAGCAACACATTGACCCCTTTCCAATTTTTTTTTAAAAAAAAATTATGGTAACGATCAAGAAACTCCCGTACTGAGTAAAATATCAGTAGAATATTTTTACTTTTAATCCCAAAAATCTTGTAGTTATTATTGTTCTTAACATCTGGAGGAAGGCCATTGTATAAAACTATCCCTTAATGGTGAATACTTCTCTGGTCGAGTACAAAGATCTTAGACCTGACCGATTTCTAGTCTCGTAATCGTGAGACTCGCCAGTCGTTTGAAAAAGATTCATGTTTCGCTTAATAAACTTTAGAATTTCCTGAATAAACACGCTGGGAAGAGTTAATATTCGCAGTCTTTAAAAAACGGTTTTCAACTGGATTTATTATCCGTATTGAAGTATAATGAACACGACGAAGTGCGTTGATTTACTTTATAATCTACTTAATTTTTACTTTTTTTTTGGTTACAGCTTTAACGTACAAATTATTTTTTACTACGAAAGAGTATAATTTATACTTTACCAAGTAATTTAGCCTATATGCATGCCTTCTACAAATTTACACTAGCTGCTTCATTCGCGAAAATGTTTACTTATAGCAGATTGTATATGAACTATACTATATATTATTTTAATACTGCAACTAATACATCATTAAAACCTTTGCGTTGTTCATCCTTCACTGCATTACGTCGTGCACTCCGGTATTTGTCAATTTTTCATTTTCTTATTGCTAACTTATCACACATAATTCATAAATTTATAAAAGATACACCTGTTCTTTTAGTAACCAAAACCTAACAACTGAAACTATAAAATTTTATCAATTATGATTATGACTCTCACAAAAATCAAATTCATGTGAGGACTTTATAATTAGTTATCCAAAACCGTGGACGTTTGTTTTCCCAGTACAAAAATTATGAAAAGAACTCAGGATTTGACTTAAAAATACATTGCCGTGGATTGTTCCTGCTTAGTTTTATTGAAATTCGTAGTTTACCACCCGTGATATCCTGACTATTACTAGAGATTGTGTAGTACTCAATCATATCTTATTGTATAACGAACTTGACGTGATAAGGGCTGATCGATCTCATTTTCATGACAGTCTCACACTGTTTCTATTTGTTTGTTTTCTTAGAGTAACAGGCTACATTAGGGTTATCCACGTGGTGGCAACTCCGCTTTAATAGCATAGGAAGGGATTTGAAAGGGGGGGTGCGGAAGGGTAGTGGAAGGTAGCCAAGGGTTAACTAGGGCCCCCGGACTATAGTTTAAGATCTTACCCGGCATTTGCCTAAAAGTAATGCAGAACAAACCCTAGAAAATGTATTTAACGTAAATATATATTTGTTAGAATAAATTACGTATAATAAAATCAAACTTAGATTTGGAGGATAATAAGTGTAAGAAATTACATTAATAAGATCAAACATATTGCACATGATACAGAAATTTTAAAATAATTACAAATTGCATGGATTATTCTCATTGCAAGTTGAAGCTGAAATGTGATATAACTATGGATTTGGTGAAAAGCGTTGTGTTGAAGTTTAAAATTAATGTAACACAAAAATTCAAATAAGCCGTGAAGTAATTTTTTAAGTAAATAAAAATAATTTTATCTGAGCAGTGTTTATAATACAATGATTTTAACATATTTTTACGTTCAATGCATTAGGAAACAGAATCCGATATAATCTAAATTTGTGACAGTCACGCTGACTTTCTTCGCTTTAACGTCAAACCATCGTTTATACAGACACGTGAAAAGGTTCTTATTGATGTAAAACTGCCATATTAAGACTAAATGGCGATAGTTCCAAAACCTGTTTAAACATATTGCTGTGAAATTGTGCGGAGAAACGAACAAGGTGTCCAGAAACGTTGTGTGGTATTTATTTAATAACTTCTTTTGTCTGTGTTTGGCTATCTTTCTTATTATTAAACTATGATGTACTCTCAGAGTATTGTGATTCTATGACGTGAATTAAGTGCTTGTCTAGCGCCAACTTCACGTGTTAAATGAAATAAGAACTTAATTTCATACAAAAGCTCGATTGGGCGATACATTTAGCGATCTCAGATTAAAATAAATTATTACTTTGTTATGCACTGAATTATTACTATAGAAGAACCGTATACAATTTTTTTAATATAAAAATACGTATATGTTTCATAGGGGTGCATTAGAAACCCTATCAATATTTTCATAGAACGCCACGAATTAATCAAAATAAAAATTGAAACGTGGGGCAAATTTAATTCATCCCCGTTTTTAATCATTACAATATATATGTCTCAAACAATAATAATCACCTCGTGTGGTTATTCCGTGTACGAATAACTTCCATAACACAAACAACATAAACTTGGCTCCCCAGACATCTTTCTCGATTCCCTGTTCGCATAAAATATATCTGTAGTGTTAAATGCAGCGTTGTTCGATAGTCCTCAAAGTTTTCTCTATGTATTTTCGGCCACAATTGCGCGGAATCGTATAAACCCCAGTTTTTAGGCCAACGTCATCTTTTACAGAACCCAGAATCTGTCGTATTTTGCCCTGTATCCGAAAGACTGTCTTTATATTGTGATTCGCCAATATCCTGACAATATTCGTCGTTGTTGGCCCTGTATAGTGAAGGAAAGCTAAGGCTATAGGATCCAATTCAGGTTTTTTCTTCTTTTTCTTATTCTTAAGAGCCTCGTCAATTTCCCTTTTAGAATATCCGTGTATAATAAACGTACGCCGTAGAAGTTCGATTTAAGGAGCCTAACTATCTTTATCTGCAATGGAACGTGCTCTATGTAAAAGAGTTTTTAATACCGTTTTCTTCTGGGCTGGGTGGTGAAAAATACTAGCATTCAGGTATAAGTCTGTGTGCGTAGGTTTCCTGAACACAGCATGTCCCAATTTGTCTCCAGCATTTTTTTATATATAAGAACGTCCAAAAACGTCAATGTTCCCCTTTTTTATATATCCATTGTAAACTTAATGTTCTTAATATTATTTAAATGTCCTAAGAATACGGATAGAGCATCGATTCCGTGGCTCCATATGGCAAATGCATCATCTATGTATCGAAAAAAGCATTTTGGCTTCTTTTTATGCAGATAAATACGGCGCAAACGACACGCAGCGACCATAGTCTGAAGACAGAGAATGACCGTAGAAACGTCAACATCAAGAAATTTGAACCTGGTGCTCAACCGCGAAAAAATTATTAATAATTTAGTCCGGGAAAGCTTACGATCATTAGATATGACCTACTTTTTTAAAAAAATTAAATGTTACATTTTAACATGTGGTTAGCAATGGGAAGTTATAGTTTCATAGGTTTAAATAAGTTTAAATACCCGTGTCAGGCTTCTACTTGGCAATGTCTAGGTCTGTTCTAAGCATGGGCTTATTTTATTTATACTTGCTGGCAACATTGCAATTAACTCATACAGTGAAACGTATTTGCCGTCTAACCTTAAAATTCCCAACTTTTTATATCAGGTAAACTAATCACACATTATGTAATTTTATTTATGATATTAGCATTAAATTACGTCACCCACTTCAATATTTCGTTCATAACGATTTCTATTTTTTCAAAGATATACATATCTTCTACAATTTTCGTTTTAGCTACATGTTCTGTACTATGTAATATTTTGATCACATCACGTATCATCTCGGTTTTATATCTTTACAACGAATTGATAAAGTCGTATTACTTTTCATATCATCTTAAAGTATATGAAAAATATAAGAAAAAGATGAAAAATCAATTGTTTGGATAAACAAAGAAGATTTGGTAAATAACAACGGGATATATGGAAACAAGGGAAAAATAAAATCATATACAAATATATTAATTCTATAGGAAATAAATAAGTGCAAATTTGATTAGAAGATAATGCAGTAATAATATCATTGTTCCGTGTATATTGAAGGGCGATAAACATAACTTTAATTATGTTAGAATATCCTTAAAACACATATATAAAATAAATGTACATGTTAACGATGTGTAAGACAAAAAACGTAGTTGATGAAAGAAAGCAGTGTTGTATACCAAGTAGGATGTCAGGATTGCTCGGAATATTATATTGGGCTCACTGAAGCGGGTTTGGAAGGCAAGATGTGTCAGATCGTTGAAATATGAAAAGTCAATCTAAAGTTAATATAGAATTGTCTCTGCATATGAAGAACAAAAATGTAATTTGGTTTGGGATAATATCAAAATACTTAAAAAACAACGTTTTTAAAAGAACACGTGGAAGGGATGTATATACATCAGAATTTAGAAAAATGTGGGAATAAAATAAATGTACTAGGAGTGATTGGCACTACCTACCCTGTTGTTCTAAGAATTACTTAATGTAGTAATGGGTCGTTATATAAATTGGTGTGTGTGTAAGAAACACTGTACTATCTTTTAATTAAATTATTTTTATATTTGGTTTTAAAATTACAGTACTAAAGTTGACAGCGTATTATTCGTGGAGGGGCGAGCAAATGCAGATGATATGGAATGTTGTTTTGTGTTATAAGGTAGGCGAATAACAACTTTATTCAATTGACATAGGTGAGATTTATAATTTAGCAGGGTGTGTGTGTGTGTAGAATGCAGGTTTTCCCATCCATAAAAAAAATTAACGAAGGTCGTAAGTTAACGACTTGAAGGGTGTGACCGTGGGTGGTAAATAATGCAGTTACATGTATTGTCATGACAACAAGTGTGAAATGATAAAAAAAAATCTAGCACATACATATGCCCTTTAATAAAAATTGTTTTGATAATTTTGTAGGTGATGGCTGGTGGGCCGAAAGCTCCTTAAAGTTTTAATTGTTTGTTACTGGCACATATGTGAAAAGTTATAACAAGACTATTAAAAAATTGGCTAAATTTCCTTACTTTGTGTCGTAAATTATTCAATAAAATTGTCATTTTATTAACTGTTTTCACTGCACAAATTAAAATTTTGTTAATTGTATGGACAAGTAAATAAAGCTTTTAGGAAAATTAGAAATTTTTACTTATGAACAACGGTTAATGGGATGGAAAAATAATCTTTTGCAGCTTTGTCTCCCATTTAGGAGTGTTAATACGCCGTTTTGTGTATTTTGGTACTCATAAATATGATAATTTATTTGTATATTCTGCGGCTGAGGGGAGAATCCATCCACAAAACATCTCCATCAAGGTAACGCACGAAATCGCTGTAGATCGTATCGGGAGGCAGGGCCGTGAAATTCTATGACAGGTCTGTTACCGGAGAACGCATTGCCGCCACCTACCACGGGGAGACATAATTAAATAATAGCCTGGCCAGGGAAGGGGTGAGCAGGTACTAAACCCTGGACCCACGCAGCGAGGCCGCATCTCATTTCCAAAGGGTACAGTCTTCGCGGAATCATAATGGCTCGCATCATCCTAATCAATAAAAGAAACATGTATCACACTATTCCCACTGTAACATACAGTATATTTCTTCAGTGTTTCATGGAGAAACGAGTGGTGTTGGCTAAGGATCAAATCTTAAATTCCAACTGAGAAATATATCTAATCGATCAATTGGATTTATTATGGGTTATAACAGCTTTCTCGTGGATAATTCAGACAGTTGAGAGTCTGATAGATGAGAGTTATAGACTTCACCCGTTAGTTTTTCCTTTTTCAATACTACAAACACTATTCACGGGCCTTCTAAATCAGTGAATGTCTTGGAAACAAAAAAATATATATCTCTCTACAAAACTTCGAATAAAAAGCAAGAAACGCATTTTCCTTGTAGACAATATTTATTTTCTCGATTTCTTACCAAATTAAATTATGTCTTCTATTAATGTAACACCGCGGTATTCCTCGAGCAATTAACAAAATTAAGTGATAAAATAAAAACTACTCAACGTTTATGCAATCCTCGTTGCTGTCGCCAGGCGATTCAAAATCGTAAGAGCTGTAAGAAAGACACTGCGCAAACCCGGTGACAAACTCATAAGCAGAGCACAAACGAATTTTAAAGGCAAATCTGTTAATATAGACGCAAAGACGTCAGACTAACAATAAGGAATAATAGCAATTTGTGAGATTCATAGGATCGGTAACTGTAGTGATGTTAGATATGATATACTTGAATGGTACCTGGTGTCAACATTTATAATCGATTCTAAACATTCATTTTAATGGCAAAATACTAAGATTTTATGTTTGAAGTCTACAGATTTTTTTTATCAATGTGGAGTTTGATATTACACATATGTTCTTTGATTCGGGATATTCAGTTACCTTTTAGTTTGGCCAAAGTAACAGGAAATACAATCTGAATAATGTATTTTGTAAAGAACTCAGCTTGATCTTCCTTAAAGAAGGATAGTAGATTTGTACATGAGGAGATTTGAACTTATGTGGTAAAAACACGAGAGAAATATATCGTTTTAGGAGATTGCAGGCAAATAGAAGTAGGCTGTTGGATTTTTAAATATGATATTTGCGTGTTTAATAATGAATTTAAGGAGTACTCGTTATAAATTACAATATTTGCTATGTTGACTCAGATATAATGTACCAGATTGATCACCACAGCTCTATTTTGGTTAGGAGAATGATAAGAAATAAAATTGAGTTTACGTTCTGAGTATGTAGATTATCTAAACCATTGATCAGAATGGAAGTTCAGTGAATAAATAAAGATAAATAAAAGAAAATTAAATGGCATTGAGTTTGAGAACGGATGATTTATTGTGAAATTTTATGTACCACCGATTAAATCAAAATTAAACTGTCAATCATTGGTCAGCGCACTCTTACTTAAAACACACCGCATTCACAAGAAAAACAAATAATAATAAAAAATTAGATTCTTTGTACAATTCCGACAATTTAGAATGATTTGAAACGTTTTCCTAATTAACATATTAGAATGGCTCTGCTCCGTTATTATAAGAATTAAAATGCTAAATGAATTACCAAAATGTGCGCACAGATTAAATTTCTCTGTGAGAAGTGAATCACATTGCTCTACAGTCTTCGGCCTTTGAGTACCATTTTGCAACAAGTACTAGTTGAATCACTATGACAAACGAGAGGAGGGGACGGGGTGCATACAGAAGCACGCCACACTGTAACCCCGAGGGTTTGCGTCACCACTTCCAAGTCATACATGCATAATAGGGGTTAATAGCTCTGTAACCTGGCTGGTGGACAGCGGCTCACGTGTCACAAACGAGTTGGTAAATAACTCTAACGTAGCATTATTATATTATAAAAGAAATATATACATTGAATTTATTATAAATATTAATGCGAGAGGAGTATATTATTTTTGAGTCCCCTGATATTATTCTCTTTAGTATATATATATATATATATATATATATATATATATATATATATAATGATAAAAGGGCAATTAAAAGAATTAATAATTAGAGATTATTGAACTGAATTGTTACCGGCGAACACACAGAGACACAATAATTGACGAGAAATCAGGTCAAGACATTGTTAGTTTTAGTGCGCGAAAGTCGATGGAGCAGCAGTCAGCCATGAGACCTTGCTGAATACGGAAGGAACTAAAATTTAGCAGTCTGGTTTTGAACACCGACCGAGGAATTTAACAAAGTATGTTCTCGCGAATAACCAAGTAGCAGTCGAGCAAAGTTGATGCTTGGTAACGGCTGATATTGGTCGTATTTAACCTACGATATTGAAGAACTTTTAAAGTAAAGTCGACAGATGTTAATGGGACGAAAGTTCTTGAACAATTGTGTCTGGTGGTCAATTGGCCGGAATTTAGCAAAGTGAAACATTAGGAAATTCAGTGATACATGGCCTGTTAAAGTGTTCGAGGAGAAAGTGTGTCGCAAAATCTCTACAATTGCCCTGGTACCGGTACAAACAGTGAGTAAAGGAAACATAAAATTCATATTGTAAACGTTAATAAAAGGTAGAATATCGTCAGATTTCGATTTCATTTCATTTTTATTTCGTTTTATTTGATTACATTTCGAGAGTTTATTAAAAATATTTGTCAGTAGTTGAATTGTAAAATTAATTGTTCTTTATTTAAAAGGCCCAATAAAGGCCCTGAGGTAAGAGAAAAGGAAATTTTTTGTATAAAATTGTTGTAAAGTTCAGCAAATAATGTTTTTGTAAGGTAAATAGTTGTGCATAATAAACTAATTGTTTAATTAAATAATAATAAATGTTATTATTTCATGCTCCTTTCATTAGACAATTTTCAATGATTAGTTCAATTTAATTAATTATCTTCATTTTTGAGTAACCACATTTTGATGCCTTAACGTGTGGACAATCAAATCCTTTTAGTTATTGATATTATTTACTTATTGCAATATATACATATATATATATATATATATATATATTTGTGCAATAATAAGATTTGTATTTGAACCGACTTCTTAGATAGATGACGTTATGCAATGTATGTAATTAGAAGCTACTAAAGTTTTACGGTTCGAACATGGGAACGTTAATTTCTCCTAGCATTTTTATCCTCCATTTTATCTTTTAATTCAGCGTTTAATTCGTAATCCTGGGCTCCGCCTTCCAACCTTGACACTTATTATTTTGCGTCTCCCTAACTCATGTAATACAGAATTACTTCCGTCAAAGTCTAGTCATTACAAAAAAATTCACGTCAGTTCAATTCTATTGTCTATGCAACGGCAGGTGATTCTTTCTGAATCCATATCAGTTTTCAAAAATTGTTTCAGGAATGTTTCAAAATATATAAAGCTGGAGTACATAGTTTCTTTAATATCTTTAATTATGCCTGTAAATCATGTTTGCTGCTAAAGTGCTGAAGTTCGAGAGTATTAATAGAAAGTTGAACATTTGCTCGATTATTTGTTCGTAAATGCGCAATAGTCAATAAAAGCATTTCCTGAAGTGTGTACTCATGTCTTCAGAACCTTCGTCGCTTTCACAAACATTCGTAAAGAAATTGAATATGTTTGAATAAAATTAAATAAATAAATATATGCCCTTGAGTCAGAAAATTATGTTTATTAACAATAAACAAATAAACGACGTTTCGACCAGATCAGGTTCCATAATTTTGTATATAAATATTTCTTGCAGTATTTATTGCAACCCGCAGGGTCCTAAAACGGGACAAAACGTCGTTTATCTATTCTTGTTAATAAACAATATTTTCCGACTCAAGGTCAACTTTTATTTATACTATATATGTGAGATATTTTTTCATTATTATGATTTGATGTTTCGCCTGAAATATCGCATCCAATATATTTTGCTCTTGTACAGATATTTCTCGAGCTACTATTTTGATTTTGTCGTATTTGTAATTCTGACATATTTAAATGTAATCAAGTATAACTATGAAAATTTATTACATTGATACATCAGAATCTGGTTATATTTTTCAAAGAAATTATTAATAAACTAAAATCTCTATCAAATTTAAATGTAACCTACACACAATAATATCAATATTGTTCGTAAAAAATCACTTGTCATATTAAATTATAAATGAATTAATTTTAACCTCATATAAATGTATATGTGTGGATGTCAGTTTATATATAAACATATGTTTGTATGATTATTTGTTTAAGAGTATATGTATATATATGAATGTATACCATAGTTTTATTTTAATGTAATCACGTACTATTGATTAAAGTAGATCGATGGTACATGACGTTAAGACTTGTGTACGTACCTAGTGCCAGTTGACCAGACGACGTGTTGTGGAGCAGGTGAATATTTTTCTTACTACAAAGTACGTTGTACAGATAATTTTAATTTTTTTTCCTATTTTAAATATCTTAGGTACATAAAAATTTAAAACATTTTACTAATCAATTATTTAAGGGATTTGTCATGCTAATTTCCTGATGAACAATTATATTGAATTTAAACAAGTGACCCTTCAAAATATGTTTTTATTTCAACTTACAAGTTTTAAAACTATATAAGGTAAGCTAATTGTAAATAATTAAAGACATACAGGATAAATGGCAGACATACAACCTTGTATATAAAATTGAATTCAACTAAAAACCGTGACGCAACATTCAGATTTCGAAACATTATTAGAATTTCAATCACAATTTTAAATTTGATGTGTGAATTACAATAAATGCGTTAATATTAAAATGAATACTGAACTCCTTGATAGTGTTCACGATCTTAATTTGTGTTTCATTTATTCTTCATTCTTTGTTTGTTTTTTCTTTGTTTTCCTAGGCTGACTTACAAATTTATTGTAATTGAACTTGTAGGGGTATCATAATTTGATAAAGGTCTTAAATTATGTCGGAAAAGTAAAGATCTAATTGTCTACAGCAATAATAATCATAAACTAATTATATAAAGTAGTCAAACAAAAATAAGTGATGATATAAATACCACACAACGCTAATGGAATGCTTGCTTCTTTCGTCTCGTTATTAAAAATGCTAGAGCCGCGATAATTAACGAGAATGAACGATACTCAAAAGGTATCCGTTCACAATACTTCCATTCTGACCATTTGCTTAAAAAAAAACCTCATACTCAGAGCGTGTTCTCACTAACCAAAAGAGAGCTATGGTATACAATCTTGTAGACAGAGCTACATTACTTTCAAACTCCAATTTCTATCAACACAACCTTTATTGGGGTGTTGTGTCTCTTGCGTTTTTTTAATAACCTGCCGAAAGGACCAAGGATTCCAGAAGTATTTATAATATGGCTTCTTTTTGTCTTATTTGTCTATTTATGTAATTAGTATATTTTTAATACAGAAGTATTATATTTGAATTTCAATATTATTCATATATATTGTTTTTATCGAGGTTGTTATTTTAGTATCGTGATTATTAATTATGGTATAATTATACTATTTATGTTCCAAAACATACTGCTCAAGTCACTAATGCATAATAAAATATATCGTAGATATTATGAATTTTTTGTTAGGAAACATCTATAAATAATGCTATTTACAGGTATCGATGGGTGTATATGTATATATATATATATATATATATATATATATATATATCAATACATATTAAAAAAGAAAAATACCGTAATATAAAAATGATTGACAGTAATACGGCGCCTCGTAGAATAGATCAGGAATATTATCGAATATGTTGGTTTAAGGAAGAATTCTAAAATGGACAAGCTGTCACAGAACATGGCTAGAAGGGCGACGAATAAAACCTCTCATACTAGTAAAAACTATAACAAAATTTAACTATAAATTTCAATATTTGAAATACGTTGTGACTTATATTACTTATTGCTCTGTCTATCATATTCTAAAATCGAATAATTTCGAGAATCGCAAAGCACTGATAGCTTTATATAAATGTATGGAAAGTTCAATCGAAGTGCCACTAACGTGTTCCGAATTCAATAAACGGTTAGCGCCGTGTTAATGACTGCAGATTACAGAAGGCGGCAGGCGTTAAGTAGCCCTGCTCTGTCAACCACTGAATTTAATGGCCCTTCTATCGAAATTTATGGCCACGCATCACACTTATCGCTGTCTTCTGGACATGCATGGCTATTAATCAAACAAGTTGCTCAGGCCAACCGAAGGCCAGGACGACAGAGGACTCTCAACGAACATACGGATAGTCTTTAATATTAGTTTCCTATGGAGAGATTGTTTTCAGAATGACATAAATTGGGGGAAAATGTAACAAACAAATTTGGTTCGGAAAACTCTCTTTCCTTTTCCAATGGATTTCAAATTTTAATTTGAAACTACTTAAAACAGTATGACGAAACATTTTTCCTCGGATTTTTTAATTAATAAGATGACATTAAGTATTCAACCGTTCTATTATCTTATTCTGTATTTCAACAAATAATTAATATTGAAAAAAATATTTCTCGTCAATGTTATCTATGTATGTTTGTATTGTAATAAATCTATGTATGTTTGTATTGTAATAAAGTATAATGTAAAATGCTACGGTTTTTATAAATTTCGCAGTAATTATTACATGAAAGTCAAGATTCAGTACAAACATTAACTACCCCATTCATCATGCTTATTCATTGTTCTTATACATACGAGTAAGTATCATTGTCGAATTTCTGTGACGCAAAATGTTGACACGTTTGTTGGTTGCGTGCTCGACAATTATATTGAGTTGTTATCGTTGGTATTGTTGGAATTGTAGGAGGAAATATTGTAACAATTAACTCGTTCGTTTGCATTTATTAGGAAGAGCATGATTTTATAGACGTTGTAAGATGGTTAGGAAGAACAAGTTTTCTGGGTGTTATATGAGAAATATACAATAATGTTTACAACAGAAAGAAAGCATTCTTTATTCAGACATGCAGTATTTAACTACTTCTATTACAGTTAATCGGAAGAGAAAGTTTTCAACGACGCTAATACAGTTACATACCACTGTGATCAAAAAGTAAAGTGAAATTGTCATTTAAAACTCCCGGGTATTAGAAAGGTAGGTAAATTTTTTCCCCCTACGTTGGTAGGACTGCCTTATAATATTTGCCAAGCGTCTGTTTGTTAAAATAATTAATTATCTCCGAGTTACACGTGTTTTTGTAAACAACCAAAAGTGAATTTTTCGATTTTTGCAATGGGTGATTTTGTTGAGCAAAGAACTTGCATCAAATTTAGTTTGCGGAACGAATATTCTTGTGCGGACACGTTGAAAATGTTGCGGAAGGCCTTTGTTGATCAAACTATGGCACAAAAAAACGTTTATAAGTGGTACAACGAGTTCAAAGAGGGTCGAGAACGCGTTGAAGACGAACCGCGCTCTGGACGACCATCAACGTCTACCGACGAGGGCCACGTCCAAAAAGTCAAAGAATTGGTGCTTGAAAATCGTCGATGGACAATTAGAGATCTCGCTGATAATGTTGGAATATCATTTGGTTCAGTCCAAACCATTTTGAAGAATGTTTTGTGTCTCAAACGCGTCAAGTCTCGATTGGTGCCAAAATCGCTCAATTTTTTGGAAAAAAAGCGTCGCGTTGATGTGTGTGAAACTTTGCTGTCTGACTATCAGAATCACTTGAAATGCGTCATTACTGGAGACGAGACTTGGATTTACGCATACGACCCTGAAACCACCGACCAATCCAGCGAATATCGTGAAAAAGGTGAAGCAAGACCGAATAGAGAACGGCAAAGTCGATCGAAAATCAAGGTCATGTTGACAGTTATCTTTGATTATCGTGGTGTGGTGCACTATGAATTCCTTCCGCCGGGCCAAACTGTCAACAAAGAATATTATTTGAGCGTTATGCGTCGTTTGCGTGAAGCTATTCGTCTGAAACGGCCGGAATTATGGGCGAACAACTCTTGGTTCCTTCATCACGATAATGCACCATGTCATACTGCATTGGTTCTTCGCGACTTTTTTGCCAAAAACTCGACTCATATCGTTCCGCAACCACCGTATTCGCCTGATTTGGCTCCGTGTGACTTCTGGCTACTCAGCAAACTCAAAAGGCCAATGCGAGGACGCCGTTTTTACACGATTGAGGAGATAAAAACCGAATCGAAGGAGGTCTTGAAGACTATGCAGGAAAAAGACTATTCAGACTGTTAGGAGAACTGGAAAAAAAGTTTGAAAAAGTGCGTTTTATCGGACGGGGATTACTTTGAAGGGGATGAAATTGATTTGGAAGAATAAATAAATAATTTATGTTTTATAAATAAATTCACCTTACTTTTTGTTCACGGTGGTATATGGTTGCGACAATAAGTATTTAAACGAAAGCTACGAGATTTCTTTGGCGATGCAGCAGTTTATATGACACTAGAAAGACGAAGAAGTCGCAGACGATAATCAATATCGATCACTGCAGTATCAGATAAAAACGTAAGGCTTAAAAATTAACACAGACATTTGTAAATAAAATACGATAAGCCACAAATTGTAATATACTTATTTTCATTTATTTTGAAAAATTAAATTGTAAATGAATGAAATAATAAATTAATAAATATCTCAATTTAATTGTATATATATATAGTAGTAATTGGTAATTAAGACATTGTTCTAATTGGAAAGTTGGATTGTAGAGGACTAATTATTAGAGGATATAGAGCGGACGCCGCAACAATTCGGCGAAGCAAAGAAAACATTGTTGAGGTTCTACGCGCTCAAAATCTACGAGACGAACGGTCAGTCAGGCAATGAACGGCGAGGCATAAGGACCAGCAAAGTTTTTGTACAAAAGTAATAGAGTCAGAAATGTGCAGTCGGGCATAGAACAGCGAGGTGTAAAGACCAGAAAATTCATATTATAAAAAGTTTTGCAGTCGGGAAGGAGAGAGTGAAACTAATGTTGTAATCGGTGGCCGAGCATAAATTCAACCTTCTGGCCATAGACAAACCAAGGAAGTACATTTCCAACTACACGAGATCTGCAAATCCAGTTTGCAGCAAAGCCTCGAGAATCTACTAATTTGTGTTAGACCAACTAACAAAACTACGCCAATTAGAATTTGTTGACATTTAGAGTCTGTGAGTACTAGAATCAGTGATATCCCCAAATTTTGTGCACGAAAAACCTAAAATGAGACCTGGGCGGCCGTAAGTAGAAAAACTTTAAAATCATATTGTAAACCTCTTGTAAAAGATAAAAGTCAGATCGTTCTTTAATTTTAATTATTTAATTATTACATTTAAATTCAATCTGTAGTGTTATTTCTTCCACAACAAAGTTCGTCTATGTTTCAGACGCTTTAACTTCCATAAAAGCTAAATGTAATTTGATTGTATAAATTCACCCATTTATCAAACCCAGTTTAAGACCCTGAGATCCCAAATATTTTTTGTAATTTATATGCGTATTTAAAATTGTTAATAAATTTGGTTAATTGTTCAAGTATAATCTTTTATTTAGACACCTTTTATTACAATATATATATATATACATATATATAAACAAAAATATTTCTGATGGTTTTTATTTGTATTTCATACCTACAAATAAATTTTGGAATAACATATTTAGATTAATTTACTGTTTCATACTTTACTGCTTAAATAACGTTTCGAAAATATTTATGTTCAGTATATTAGTCTTATGGTTCCACATATTATAATAAATCATCATTAGTTATTATCCAATAATTTATTATGAAGGCGAGCAGAAAATACTTTATTTGGTAAAAAAAAAGGATGTACAGATTTCCAATTAAAATAAACAATAAAAAATGACATTAGAAGCAACGTCAATAGAAAATTATTATTATCTTCGTGTGCAAGAAGTATATCCCATTATTTACTTAAATATGTAGTCTGTTTATTTATTATGCGCACGCTTTCATCAGACCTAAATTGAAGACATTCTGATGGTCACGTTTATTTGTAATGAAGTTTCGTTCCATTTATTACAGCATTACTTTCACATGCAGTTCAGTTCTAGATTGAGAATGAAAAGAGTTTGTTGACTCTACTTTAATATTCTCTGAGATTATTTTAAGTGACATCTTTGTGGGGACTGAAAACCTGCAAGTGGAGTTTCACGGGTCATATATCAAATCTTGTGCGATTTATGGGGAAGAATGCGTTTGTGAAAGTCGCCAACTTTGCGCAATCAATTTTATTCGGATCCGCTGGAATCCAAATTCGCGAGGTTTTATGAACTATAAAAATACACTTCCGTTGAGCGAATTAGCCATCATTCGCCGATTGTGCTAAGTTTTGTTTACTGTCTGTTTTATTCAGAAACCTAATAAATATTAAACATATGTAGAAATATATGATGTAAGTATAAATCAGATCAATGTTTCATATTTAGTAATATTGTATATAGAAAAAATACTAATGTAAAGTAGAAGAGCAGGCAAAGTCGCTTGTATATACATTAGTCGTACGACTTTATAGTAGAAAGACTGGCAAGCTTGAATCTCTACAGAGAGGAACACATATCAATTAAATGAAATATAGAGAAGTGCTGAGGTTTGTGTCGGTCTCAAATTTAGGCGACTTCGTGACTAAATGAGAAACACTGGCTGTAAGAAGGCTCTGTGCATATACAGACCAACCAGCCAATGGAGACACAACAGGTCCGTTTAAACCAATGTTATGTAATTTTTTTTTTGGAGGGGAGGGGGGTAACAGGCTACATGAGGATAATCCACATGGTGGCAACTCCCCTTTAATAGCATAGGAAGGGATTTGAAAGGGGGAATGAGGAAGGGTAGAGGAAGGCAACCAAGCGTTAACTAGGGCCCCCGGGCTATAGTTTAAGGATCCTACCCGGCATTCGTCTAAAGAAATGCAGGGAAAACCCTAGAAAAACCTGCATCAGGTAGGTCTGGCATTGGTTACTTGTCCCACACACTTCCGATAGCGGGATAAGTGTTTGCTGTGGGGTCGCAGCATTCCCTTCTCCGTACCTCGACCAGTTTAGGAGGCAGCTGGCCGACTGTCCCAATGGGAACAGTGAACAATTCTTACCGTATGGCCAAGGTCTGTGACCCCGGAACATACACCTCTCAAAACAGGCCGAGGTGCCTCGGCTTGTGGGAACCTTAGTTCAAAAACGGAGAGGAAAAGGCATTTTTTTTTATTTTTTTTTAGGGCAACAGGCTACATGAGGGTGATCCACATTGGGCAACTCCCCTTTAATAGCATAGGAAGGGATTGGAAAGGGGGGATGCGGAAGGGTAGAGGAAGATAGCCAACGGTTAACTAGGGCCCCCGGGCTATGGTTTAAGGATCCTACCCGGCATTCGCCTAAAGAAATGCAGGGAAAACCCTAGAAAAACCTGCATCGGGTAGGTCGGGCATTGGGTACTTGTCCCACGCCCTTCCGATAGCGGGAGAGGAGTTTGCTGTGGGGACGCAGCATAGGCATCTCAAGAGGTAGCCCATTCGTATCTCTCCTACAAGGTTGTGCCTGCGAGAGAACATCCCTCGCAGGTATTGCCTGCGAGAGTATAGTCCTCGCAGGCTATTTTTTTTTTTTTTAGAGCAACAGGCTACATGAGGGTGATCCACATTGGGCAACTCCCCTTTAATAGCATAGGAAGGGATTAGAAAGGGGGGATGCGGAAGGGTAGAGGAAGGTAGCCAAGGGTTAACTAGGGCCCCCGGGCTATGGTTTAAGGATCCTACCCGGCATTCGCCTAAAGAAATGCAGGGAAAACCCTAGAAAAATCTGCATCGGGTAGGTCGGGCATTAGGTACTTGTCCCACGCCCTTCCGATAGCGGGAGAGGAGTTTGCTGTGGGGACGCAGCATTCCCTTCTCCGTACCTCGACCAGTTTAGGAGGCAGCTGGCCGATTGTTCCAATAGGAATAGCGGACAACTCTTGCCGTATGCCCAAGGTCTGCGACCCCGGAACATACACCTCTCAAAACAGACCGAGGTGCCTCGGCATGTGGGAACCTTAGTTCAAAAAAACCAGAGAGATGTGAGAGCATCCCCAAAGGTAACCCCCGCCAGAGCTCTCTGGGAAGGTTCACCTGCGAGAAATCCTCTCGCAGGCTATTTTTTTTTTTTTTTTTTTTTTTTTAGGGCAATAGGCTACATGAGGGTAATCCACTTAGGGCAACTCCCCTTTAATAGCATAGGAAGGGATTTGAAAGGGGGGATGCGGAAAGGTAGAGGAAGGTAGCCAAGGGTTAACTAGGGCCCCCGGGCTATATTTTAAGGATCCTACCCGGCATTCGCCTAAAGGAATGCAGGGAAAACCTTAGAAAAACCTGCATCGGGTAGGTCGGGCATTGGGTACTTGTCCCACGCCCTTCCGATAGCGGCAGAGGAGTTTGCTGTGGGGACGCAGCATTCCCTTCTCCGTGCCTCGACCAGTTTAGGAGGCAGCTGGCCGACTATTCCAATAGGAATAGCGGACAACTCTTGCCGTATGCCCAAGGTCTGCGACCCCGGAACATACACCTCTCAAAACAGACCGAGGTGCCTCGGCATGTGGGAACCTTAGTTCAAAAAAAACCAGAGCTCTCTGGGAAGGTTCACCTGCGAGAAATCCTCTCGCAGGCTTCCTTCTGTGTCTTTCTAGAGGAGTTTTTTTTTTTTTTTTTTTTTAGGGCAATAGGCTACATGAGGGTAATCCACTTAGGGCAACTCCCCTTTAATAGCATAGGAAGGGATTTGAAAGGGGGGATGTGGAAGGGTAGAGGAAGGTAGCCAAGGGTTAACTAGGGCCCCCGGGCTATATTTTAAGGATCCTACCCGGCATTCGCCTAAAGAAATGCAGGGAAAACCCTAGGAAAACCTGCATCGGGTAGGTCGGGCATTGGGTACTTGTCCGACGCCCTTCCGATAGCGGGAGAGGAGTTTGCTGTGGGGACGCAGCATTCCCTTCTCCGTGCCTCGACCAGTTTAGGAGGCAGCTGGCCGACTATTCTAATGGGAATAGCGAACAACTCTTGCCGTATGCCCAAGGTCTGCGACCCCGGAACATACACCTCTCAAAACAGACAGAGGTACCTCGGCATGTGGGAACCTTAGTTCAAAAAAACCAGAGAGATGTGAGAGCATCCCCAAAGGTAGCACCCGCCAGAGCTCTCTGGGAAGGTTCACCTGCGAGAAATCCTCTCGCAGGCTTATCTTATCCGATCAGAGGAGTTTTTTTTTTTTTTTTTTTTAAGGCAACAGGCTACATGAGGGTGATCCACATTGGGCAACTCCCCTTTAATAGCATAGGAAGGGATTAGAAAGGGGGGATGTGGAAGTGTAGAGGAAGGTAGCCAAGGGTTAACTACGGCCTCCGGGCTGTGATTGAAGGATCCTACCCGGCATTCGCCTAAAGAAATGCAGGGAAAACCCTAGAAAAACCTGCATCGGGTAGGTCGGGCATTTGGTACTTGTCCCACGCCCTTCCGATGACGGGAGAGGAGTTTGCTGTGGGGACGCAGCTTACCCCTCGCCATGCCTTGGCCTGTTTAGGAGGCAGCTGGCCGACTATTCCAATAGGAATAGCAGACAACTCTTGCCGTATGCCCAAGGTCTGCGACCCCGGAACATACACCTCTCAAAACAGACCGAGGTGCCTTGGCATGTGGGAACCTTAGTTCAAAAAAAAAGCCAGAGAGATGTGAGAGCATCCCCAAAGGTAGCCCCCGCCAGAGCTCTCTGGGAAGGTTCACCTGCGAGAAATCCTCTCGCAGGCTTCCTTCGCTCAGAGGAGTTTTTAACCATGCGCACAAAATAAAGAAAAGGGGACATAAACTGACTTTGGGAATTATTGGAATAAATTGCCTACAAACATATTAGAGTCATAAAAATAAAAATACAAAAATGTTTTTTTTTTTAATACGAATAGATATATTAGAGTGTAAGGATGTCTC
Source organism: Zhengitettix transpicula (assembly GCA_037074705.1). NCBI lineage: Eukaryota > Metazoa > Arthropoda > Insecta > Orthoptera > Tetrigidae > Zhengitettix > Zhengitettix transpicula. The sequence continues at coordinate 200,102,316 of CM073591.1, read as the reverse complement.
TTTTTTACTGACGTTAATTCTATATATTCTTGTTAAAATTTCTGTAAAACTGCCACAGAGTAGCTGCTCAATTGTAATGAATACTATGTAAAATACAATACACGATTTCTATTCCCGTGCTGCTGCATGGAAATGTTATCAAGTAAAACTGAACAGTTAGGTTACGTTAATCCTACTTGGAAACAAATCCGCGAAATATTCACATACAACATTAAATATCCAATGCACGAGAAAAACATTAGTTTACTCCAATAAAGAGAATAAATACTACAGACTGCTACACAAAGAAACTTCGTAACTACAAGTTCCCTTTGCCAACAGGCCGAGTATATTGATCATATATGTAATTAATAGCTTTACCAGATGCGTATGTTGTCTGTATTTAATCTACAAATTGGCAGTTTGCCCGGTGGCAGATACATGAAAATACAATAAATAAATATAATGTGAACTCATTTTAAATGTGCGAGTTTGCAAGGTTCCCCCACATAGAGATGATATAAAACAGTATTGTGCAATGAGAGTTGGTTCTACAAAGCATAGATGAGCGTTTGTACCCACGAGGCAGACGCCAGTTTCCATTGAGCCCGAATGTACGACGGCGGGGGTCCGGAAATTTAGATGTTACCCTCAGCCTGTAGCACATTTTTCTGATGTACGGCTGTTTTTTGATCCTGAAAGCCCACCCAATGAGTGTTATAATCCTCCACGCAAATAGATCCCTTGTAAATACACCATAGCACAGCCATACAACAATAAAATATAATCGAATCCACGTAGAACGTCGAGCAATTCGTGTCAGAGGCCTTGTTTAACGGTTGTTCGTTTCGAAAACATGTTCCGTCACTGGGAGAGGAATATCCACTTTAAATTTAGAAGGGATTTCCAGTTATTATACATATATTCGTTCTTGCTGAGTAGACAATTAAAAACGCCATGTAGTTGACAAACTACTTGTTTCCTTACTATTCAATTTGGTTTCCAGGTTGTGAAGAAAAAGAATTATTGAATCCTTGGTTCACTTCAAAAAGTTAGATCCTACAATGTATTACCCACCTTAAAACTCAGTTTGACGAATTTTCAGTGTAATAGTTGTTTTCGCTGTTTCATTCCTGTAAAAAGATACAGGTGTCGTAGAATCACGAGATTTATAGTTATACTGCAGAAGAAATTGCGAAACCTGGAGCCGATACAGAAGAGTTCAACTTACGTTAATTATATAGATCAATAAATTAAATTAACCATTTTAATTCTAAAAATAAATTAAATTTCCCGTCCTCACCAAAAATTATGACGTGAGTTTTACATTTTAGAGTATCTGTTGATTAAGTATGTATCTGGATCTTTGGCTGGATTTTGACTCTTATTTTCTGCAACACAACTCTTCACATGCATAGTGAAAGAAATTATTAAAATCTCTCCACAATCCAATTCAATTTCGCTGCCGAACACTGCGTAAAAATAGTATTTTTCGTCAAAAGTCAGTTCATTATTACAGAAGTAATGTCGCCCCTTTTGGACGTAAACTGTTTTCTTGAGAAAATTTTTGGTTGAAATTCCTCATTAATTGGTTAGTCTATCTGTTCTTATATTTCCCTTTATATAATCATTATTGTTCTCCATAATATTTATAAAGCCATTATATATACTTCATAATATCAAAGTTTTCTAAACATGTAAGTCTCGTAGTGTAAAAAAATTTCTATCAGTATAATGAATTAATAGTTATTAATTATATATTTTATAGCCTGAGGCACACTCGTGAAGGGTCGTTGATAAATGCAAACACAATGTCTGACAAGTTTGTTTCCATGCACGATCCGCAGCAGCGGTTTACCGTGAAACGTATCTTTTGTTGAATGCTCACTCCTTTTCTTGTGCGGGTTTGATACGGAATTAACAGCACGGCGCATCTCTCTCCTGAGTCATCAATCATATGACTGATTTGCTGCAGTTCACCAGCTTGTTCTCTCCTTCACTAAACCCAGAACATCACACTAGTTACTGCGCTTCTCGCATTAATTATCCGATTCATATGAGAGTGCAGTTCCAAAAGTATCCGACCGAACAAAGGAAGCATATCACTATTTCTCAATGTAGTCTCCTTTTACCTCGATACATTTCTCCCAGTCCTTTTCAATAGCTTAGATACCCTGATCAAAGTGAAAACTTTCCAGATCGACAAAATAGCTATATAACGCAGACTTCACTTTCAGAGGGCTAACTCTGGCGAATAGGGTGCATGAAGAAGTAATTAAACTTGAACTCATTGATTTCGGCCATCGCTATAATGAATGTGTGAAATGTTGCATTGTAATGAAACATTTCATCACACGATCGCTGAAATACTCACCGTTGATATTTTTCCAATTTAAAGATAATGAAGATTATTCCATGTCCATCGCATAAACTGACGCCATGATGCTATCAGCAGATGGAACTATCTTCGCCTTCTCCCCTTTCAGTCCATTGTTTTGACTGTTTCTTCGTCGCATGTGTGAAGTGATGGACCTATGTTTCATCCACGGTTTTGAATCGACGCAAGCACTCTGGTTTAATGCTGTGAAACATCACCAAACACTCGATTGAAACATCCTCACGACCTGTTTTTGTTCCATTGTAAGCAAACGTGGCACCCATCTTGTGCACACCTTTCTCATTTCCAAAATTTCAGCCCATATCCGATGTACAAAATGTGATTCCTACCTTGTCTAGTCTAGGCGTTCGTACTTTCAGTCGTCGGTCAGTCATTATTATTTTTTTTGGATTTTCGTCACTATTCCTGGTGAGGGCACTTCATTTTCTCGACCACTGTTTGTCATGGCGGCTCGAACGGCCTCGTTTAAACTCGGCAAGCTAATATTCTACTGTCGAAAACGAATGAGCAGATTCCTCCGGAGTAGAAACTAGCTCGACTTTGGTCTTGGTTGAAAGTAACGACATTAGGAATAAATTATCCATTAAAAAAATTAGTTCGCTTTTCCTAATTCCTCATTTACAACTAATCAACTTATTTAACTAATCAAATTATTTAATTTTACCCAATTCTTTTTACATTACTTAATTTTTCTTGCAGTTATCAAACTGATTATTTTTCACTTACAGCACTAGACTCGAAAAAAATAAAATGACAGATCGGACTGCGAGAGGATTCTCTCGCAGGTAACTTGCGAGGGATGTACTCTCGCAGGCAGAACCTTTTAGGAGAGATACGAAGGGGCTACCTTTAGGGATGCCTTTTCCTCTCCATTTTTGAACTAAAGTTCCCACAAGCCGAGGCACCATACGGTAAGAGTTGTTCACTGTTCCCATTGGGACAGTCGGCCAGCTGCCTCCTAAACTGGTCGAGGTACGGAGAAGGGAATGCTGCGACTCCACAGCAAACACTTATCCCGCTATCGGAAGGGCGTGGGACAAGTACCCAATGCCCGACCTACCTGATGCAGGTTTTTCTAGGGTTTTCCCTGCATTACTTTTAGGCGAATGCCGGGTAGGATCCTTAAACTATAGCCCGGGGGCCCTAGTTAACCCTTGGCTACCTTCCTCTACCCTTCCGCATCACCCCTTTCAAATCCCTTCCTATGCTATTAAAGGAGGGTTGCCACCATGTGGATTATCCTCATGTAGCCTGTTACCCTGAAAAAATAATAATAACATATATGCGAAACAGGAATTGCAAACAACATTTATAAATTATAATATTTGACTTTAGTTCAGTTCAGTACTCCTGCAAATATAGATTTTATATTCAAGCTTAGAGAAATTAGTACCCGACTTATTGTGTGATTTACGATTACAACATACTACACCAAGTACTTCCTATGAACTCTACTGTATTTAGATTAATAGATTAAAATTTTGTTAATTTTATTACAGAACAATAATTATACACTATTATCGAATAAAATAATAGATTAACACAATATGTACAATTTATATCCTTAAATTACAAACTTTAAACGTTTCGTCTTTAAGTATTATGGTTTATAAATAAAATTTTTGGCGTGACCCCAATTTCAATCTAGCCGTAAAGAACAAACAAAAATAAATGATTATATTTTGTTTTGTTCCAGTGCTCATCCGCCGTTTACGTTGCGATAAAATGAGTGGTATTTCAGTTTTTGTTATATTAAGATAGATTTCAAACAGTGTTCCAAAGTTTCATGAATTACTTTTAATAATTTATTCTTTTCTTTTCTGTACTCATTAAACTTGAGGATGTATACAGCTTTATTACTGATAAACGTGAAATCGTAAATGTAATAGTAAAGAAACTGAGCAATTATAAAATTAAATTCATACATATAAGACAGGAAATTAATAACCTATAGAAGATAATGTTATCTCACAAACAATTAAAGTGACAAAAAAACAGTTTACAAAAATAAAAAATGTAGCGAAACATGAAAATCAATAAAGCGGGAACTTAATTGATCAAAATGATATTGGAGGGAGAGAGAGTCGCCTGAGCTGTACCAAATTTTAATAGAGCACAGCAGCACAAACCAGTTAAAATAAAACAATTACATAATAGTATAATAAAGTTAGTTATAAATATAAAAAGTTTTTATGTACTTCATATCATAAGTATAACTATTAAAATAAAGAAATTCTGAAATCAAGTAGAAACTAAAGGAATTCCTGAAGAGTCAGCCATTATTTGGAAGAGAATTTTATATATGTTGCAAATTGCTGTAAAGACATTGTAACCATGGTAAAAACTCAGCCTTTTCGTCCCGAACATTTTTAATTATGTAATTAGTTTACCAATTTTGTAAGGATTTGACAATAATTACCTTTGTAATTTAAGACAGACCTGCTAGTGTCTGGCGACACGATATTTACCATTAAGGGGCACGTAGACGTGAAACTAAATGCCGGTTGTTTGTTTTCCCTTGGAACATTCTACAAATGTGTTCCCGCGGCTGTTTGAAAGCATTTCACCTTAACACGGTCATATAAAGTTACCACAAATATCCATTAAGAAATTGAAATGAGATCCTTTTGAGTGAAATGTAATGCTTCGTTATCATTACCCTTAGTTTTTCAAACTACATTGAAGATTAAAAACAGTTGAGACAAAATAAGGATTGGTGTTTTGGATGTATGTCCGTAATTAAGGTATTCTTTTCGATCGTGAAAGTTTTAAATTAAATTAATAGCAGACATCGAATGTGAGTTTCAAGATCGATAACAATATTTAATTCCAGACAAAATGCAAGGAATGAAGTAGTATCTTCAAAGCAACAATACGTGAGTATATGTGTGCACTCAAAGAACCTAGATACATTATATTTTTGCTAATGTGCCCGTACTCCAATATATATATATATATATATATATATATATATATATAGAGAGAGAGAGAGAGAGAGAGAGAGAGAGAGAGAGAGAGAGAGAGATGCATAAAAAATATGTATAAATCCTGACATGATAACCGCTTAATATTTGTATACTTATAAAAGTATCTTGAGAAATATACTATCTAAATATTATAGTAATCAATTAATTATGATCGATGCTACAAATAAGTCAATTTTAGCAAGAAGTTATCATGATATAAGTAAGAAGACCGTATCGCAAAAACCAATATTTTACGTTGTCATCGATATATTTTTAGACCATACATTTTTTAAAAAAAACTAGAGGTGTGTGTACTTTCATTTATTTCTTAACTAGCTGAGTGCCCGGCGTTGCCCGTGTCTCATTTATATAAACCTGAAAAAGAATTTAATTCTATATTAATCTTTAGTCAAGAAGACACAACCTAAATCTAACTTTTCCTAGTTCCGTACACAATTTCGACCAATAGTGCTTTAATTGAACAGCTATAAAATACATTGAATTTTATTGCATCAATCTCAACAAACATACCTCCGAATTTCTTTACCAATACATAAATATACTCCTTGAATATTGCAGTCTTCAGACATTACGAAAGATTGAATTTATGAAATTGTTAGCTACATTCCAAATGTAAAGAAATGGTGGCCATATTGCACTCACTAAATTAACTAACATTTTCCGCAACGATTGTAAAGTATTTCATGTATTGTTTTTTATTATCACTCGATGGAGTATTACTGGATAGAATTATACTTTTATTCAATGAAAATATTTCTGCTTCATTTCATTACGGAAAAATCGAACTATTTCCTTTGTTCGTCGCGTAGTAACGTCTCTCTCTGTCGCGTGACGTCATGATATATTGGCGCGCAGTAATTTATCACTTAATGATCACTTTTTAAAATTATAATTCTTTCCACCTTTATGCTATGGGTTTGTCACCTCCACAGTACCGGTTCTCGATCTTGGCAGAATACGTATACCAATTTTTGTTGCATTCTGTCCACGCGATAAAATTTGTATAAAAAACAACGTAAATACATACTTACAAATATACAGCCATTTTTATTATATAGATTAGGCATATTGAAGATAAACAATATAGCAAGCTCCAAATAAACACTCCTTGTTATCGACAGGTTGAATAAAATATTAGTTCTCGGAATAATAAAGCGTGATGACGTTCTGTTGGTGTAAACCGCGACTCTAACGCTGATTCTTCAACATTTCTGAGGTTTTGCATATTTTCGTTCGTAGGCCTAATTTGGGAACTGGGGAGGCAGGAACTGAATGTCCAAATGCCAAATACAACTTTTTAAAATAAAAGTTAGCGTGCAAACCTCAACAACCTTTCGAAATATTACGACGGGAAAACCAATATTATACAGGGGAAAAGGTCTAAACAAGCAGTCTTTCGTATTTGTCTTGATCGTCATATGGTTATATCTGTCCCGGAGGATCGCAATTGGGATTTTAGGAAAATGACATGCTAGGAATTCATTTCACTTCTGGAGCGTAATTTATGGTACTGCATTCATTTAGGGATGGAGGAAACAACGTGATAGAAGTAAAGTGCTACAAGCTAATGTAAGAGTCACCACAAAACAGACAACAAATAATGAATCAATTAATTAATGGAAGTAAAATTTCTCAAGTCTCCCATGTATAGTTTTTCCAGAAAATTTCTACATAAGGAAGTAGCTATAACGTAAATAATTTGGGTGCATTTAAAACTGAAGTGTTTTCGTTTAATTTTTCGCGTGGAATACTTATCCGGAAGAGTCTATAATTTATTGTCTTCCTCAATTTTTATCTAAATTTTCATAATAGTTTTTAAATAATTATAGTTGAGATTGTTTACTGAATTTTTATTTTTAACTGACAAGGAAGAATTTTTTTTAATATAAAAGCAATGAGTTGAAGAATTTTTGTCACGATTACTATTTAAGGCGTTCATGCTGAAGAATGTGTAGGTCTGGGTAGGTGAGCGCTAATCGGCGCAGTCAACAGTGAGGAGCTCCCACAGCAAACACTTCTAGACGACTAGGAACGAACTCCTGGCGGCCATTCACAGAAGTCGCCATATTCACGAGTTCATAAATACAATGAAATTTTGTATTTTTATGGACTGTATTAATGTCTTGTTTATATTAACAGTTCGAATAAAACCCCTGCGACGTTTCTTCTGCCTATTTACAGACATCCTCAAGTAAGACAATCTAAGGAAATTAATTTTCTTAGATTATCTCACTTAGGAAGGTCTGACAATAGGCAAAAGAAATGTCGCAGGGATTTTTATTCAAATTTCTGTCTGTAATTGGTCATTTTCTCTTTTTAATTTGTATTTTTATATTGAATAGAGTTTCATAAGAAGTGTATTTATTTAATAGGTAAAATACATCCGTTTGTGAAGCACCTCATATGTACGATGTATCGTCAGAATATGTATACTTCTTTTCCAGCACTACTCTACATAGATGAGAATGGATTCAAAACATTCATAAAAAATCAAATTTGTTTATAACAATCAAAGTCATAATGAGAAAAATAACTTCATTTTTAAATTAAAGTATGACTTTTCTGTTTATTATTAACTAGCTGGGTGCCCGGCGTTGCCCGAGTTGTCATTTATCTATAACCATAGATAAGACTCCAATTTTGGTTACTTTTGAGAAATTTTTATTTAAAGCTACTCGAACCCTATCCCTAAATGTGCTCACCTCCCATGCCGAAGGGGGATGAAGTCATTGACTAAATATATCGGCCGTTTTTACAGGTTAGAAGATGACCACCCCCACAAATATGCGATAATGAAAAAGAATGTATTCCACGCAAAAATCAATCGATTACATTGTCTGAAAATTTATTCCCCCGCCCAACATCTCCCAAACCCGTCGCTTAACCAAGGTTGTCACAATTAGATTCAGCGACATTCATAGTCTCTGAACTGATTCGAATCTCGGTTGTTTTTGCGGGTTTTTATTTAACGTACCTCCACCCCACCCCTAAGCTTGCTCCCCTCACAGGGGTTAAATTATACACAAACAACATCGGGATAAATACTATCAAAGTAACTAACCCCAGGAAATAATTATCGCAAATATCGACCGTTTAAAATGTTTGAAAATTCTCACCCCCGACCACTCCCGCTTCGGGGACTTAAACGGTCAAGTTTAATGTCATAATTAAACTCAGTGACAATCCTGATAGTTTCTGGTTTATTTTTATCTAATGCTACTTCCACGCCAACCCTTAAGGGTGCACCCTTCCGAGTCCGAAAGGGGTTGAAATTATACACAGAGAATATGTAGAGAAATTTTATTAATCTAATTCATCCTGAAATATATTTAATCGATGCAAAAACAGCCGGTCAACTCATCCCAACCCAGCCGATACCCGCGCGTTGTCAAGATTGTCATAAATAAATTCAGCGACTTCCATTACCTTCGATTTGACTCGAATCTTAGTTGTTTTCCCGTTATTTTCAAGGAAATCCCCTCCATTCCCACCCCTATTATGCCTACAAACAACACAGGTAGAAATACTATCAACATGAATGGTCCCGGCATTTATTTATTCCACGCTAATATCGATGATTTAACATGTTAGAAAATCTCCATCCCATCCACTACCGCCCCTTAGGGCTAAATGGCCAATTTGATGCTATAATTAAACTGGGCGACATACATAACCTTGGATTTGACTCCAATCACGGTTGTATTCGCGTTATTTTATTGCAGCGTTCCTCCACCCAACACCTAAAAGAGCTCTACTGATAAACCCGAAAGGGGTTGAAGTTATAATCTCTGTAAATGTAGAGAAATCTCATTGATCCGGAAAAATATTTAGTTGCAAAGCTGATTAACATGTTTGACAATTTCCACTCCCGACCACGTCCGTCCCTGGGAGGTTAATTGCTAGTTTATAGCATAATTAAACTCAGCGTTATCCATAACTTTGCTTTTGACTCCAGTCTCGTTTTTATTCGAGTTATTTTTTTGTAATATTCCTCCACCCCCAACCCTACAATTCAACTTTCCCATGCCGTAAAATGTTTGAAATTTTACTCACATACATTGGTACAAACACTATTAATCACTTTTACCCGGAAAATATTTATCTAACTGAGTTAGCATGTATGAAGAATTTGATCCACAGGAATAGATTTGTATTCTCCACCCCAAACGCTAGGGTTGCTCTTTCCCCAGGGTGTAGAGGTTGAAAATTATATTCAGATATCTTTAGTGGAAAGACTATAAATAAATTTAACCGCTAAAAATATTTATCCGACTGAAATATCGACTGTTTTAGCATGTTTAAATATTTCCACCCCCCCCCCCCCGCTTCTGGGGTTTGTAGACGCGGCTCACCCCGTCAGTGTTGTTTTCCTGGTCGCAAAGAACCCGTGTACGAAATTTGGTGAAATTTGCTCTAGCGGTGTAGATTTGTATTCTCCACCCCAAACGCTAGGGGTGCTCTTTCCCCAGGGTGTAGAGGTTGAAAATTATATTGAGATATCATCAGTGAAAAGACTATAAATATCTTTGACCCCTAAAAATATTTATCCGACTGAAATATCGACTGTTTTAGCATGTTCAAATATTTCAACTCCCGTCCACCCCCGCTTCTGGGGGTGGTAGACGCGTCTCACTTCGACAGTGTTTGTTTCCTGGTCGCAAAGAACACGTAAACGAAATTTGGTGAAATTTGCTCTACCGATGTAGATTTGTATAACGAACATACAAACATACAAACATACATACACTCTTTTTTATTTATAAGATAATATAAAATTTTTTTAAAAGAGTATAAATGGTTCTGAAACACTTTTATTTTTGACTAAACGTCGTTATTAATGGAAACAACATCGATTAAAATAGTATGAACAACACCACCCCTAAATCTGCTACTTTCCCGTGGTGACAAGGGTTGAATTTTTACTCATATCACATCGGTAGAAACAATATCAATATAGTTTACCCATAAACACATAACATTTTGGCAGTTTTAGAATAATAGACAATTCTCACCCCCAGCCCTAAGCAAGCTCACCACTAATGTCTAAAGGGATTTATATCTTCAACAACACCCGTTGAAATAGTATTCACGTAATTCTCCTCCAAGAACGCGCAAGAACTGACTATTTATCTTCCCTTCCAACCCCCACCCTTTCGGGTTAAATGGGCAATTAAAAATATTTATCCGAAGTAAACTCACTGACATCCATAACCTTCGATTTGACTCCAAACTCGGTTGTATTCGCGTTATTTTTCTGTAAAGCAACTCCACCCCAAACCCTAAGGGTGCCCTTTTCCCAGGGCGTAGGAGATGAATATTATATTCAGAAAACATCGGTAGAAACACAATCAATATCTTTGACCCCGAAAATATTTATCCAAATCTAATACCTGCTGTTTTAGCATGTTTAAGTATTTCAACCCCCGTCCACCCCCGCTTCTGGGGTTGGTACACGCGTCTCACCCCGACGGTGTTTGTTTCCTGGTCGTAAAGAACACGTGTACGAAATTTGGTGAAATTTGCTCCAGCGGTGTAGATTTGTACTCTCCACCCCAAACGCTAGGGGTGCTCTTTCCCCAGGGTGTAGAGGTTGAAAATTATATTCATATATCATTAGTGAAAAGACTATAAATATCTTTGACCCCTAAAAATATTTATCCGACTGAAATATCGACTGTTTTAGCATGTTCAAATATTTCCACCCCCGCTTCAGGGGGTGGTAGGCGCGTCTCACCCCGACAGTGTTGTTTTCCTGGTCGTAAAGAACACGTGTATGAAATTTGGTGAAATTTGCTCCAGCGGTGTAGATTTGTACTCTCCACCCCAAACCCTAAGGGTGCCCTTTTCCCAGGGTGTAAGGGATGAAAAATATATTCAGAAAACATTGGTAGAAACACCGTCAATATCTTGGACCCCTAAAAATTATTATCCGACTAAAATATCGGCTGTTTTAGCATGTTTAAATATTTCAACCCCCGTGCATCCCCGCTTCTGGGGGTGGTAGACATGTCTCACCCCGACAGTGTTTGTTTCCTGGTCGTAAAGAACACGTGTACGAAATTTGGTGAAATTTTCTCTAACGGTGTAGATTTGTATAACGAACATACAAATATACAAACATACAAACAAACATACATACACTTTTTTTTATTTATAAGATTAAACGTCGTTATTAATGGAAACAACATAGGTTAATATAGTATGAACAACACCACCCCTAAATCTGCTATTTTCCCGTGGTGTAAAGGGTTGAATTTTTACTCATATCACATCGGTAGAAACACTATCAATCTAGTTTACCCATAAACACATAACATTTTGGCAGTTTTAGAATAATAGACAATTCTCAACCCCAGCCCTAAGCAAGCTCATTACTAATGTCTAAAGGGATTTATATTTTCAACAACATCCGTTGAAATAGTATTCACGTAATTCTCCTCCAAGAACGCGCAAGAACTGACTATTTATCTTCCCTTCCAACCCCCACCCTTTCGGGTTAAATGGGCAGTTAAAAATATTTATCCGAAGTAATCTCACTGACATCCATAACCTTTGATTTGACTCCAAACTCGGTTGTATTCGCGTTATTTTTCATTAAAGCAACTCCACCCCAAACCCTAAGGGTGCCCTTTTCCCAGGGCGTAGGAGATTAATATTATATTCAGAAAACATCGGTAGAAACACAATCAATATCTTTGACCCCGAAAATATTTATCCAAATCTAATACCTGCTGTTTTAGCATGTTTAAGCATTTCAACCCCCGTCCACCTCCGCTTCTGGGGTTGGTAGACGCGTCTCACCCCGATAGTGTTGTTTTCCTGGTCGCAAAGAACCCGTTTACGAAATTTGGTGAAATTTGCTCCAGCGGTGTAGATTTGTATTCTCCACCCCAATCGCTAGGGGTGCTCTTTCCCCAGGGTGTAGCGGTTGAAAATTATATTCAGATATCATCAGTGGAAAGACTATAAATATCTTTGACCCCTAAAAATATTTATCCGACTGAAATATCGACTGTTTTAGCATGTTCAAATATTTCCACCCCCGTCCACCCCCGCTTCTGGGGGTGGTAGGCGCGTCTCACCCCGACAGTGTTTGTTTCCTGGTGGTAAAGAACCCGTGTACGAAATTTGGTGAAATTTGCTCTACCGGTGTAGATTTGTATAACGAACATACAAATATACAAACATACAAACAAACATACAAACAAACATACAAACAAACATACAAACAAACATACAAACAAACATACATACAGTCTTTTTTATTTATAAGATTAATGATTTCGACCACTCCTAATAAATACAAAATAAGTGTTATTAATCTAGCTATCAATTACAATAAGCAGCTTTAATGCGAAAATGTCATACTTTAATTTAAAAATAAAGGTAATTTCCCATTATGACTTCGATTCTAATAAACAAATTTGATTATTTATGAATGTTTTAATACATTCTCAACTATGTACATATGTCCCAGAATAATTGCTTTAATGAAAACTAAAGCTCCTGATAGAAATTGTTATAATACATTGATGTGCGAAAAGTGAGAAAAAATGAAGATTTTAAACTGAATTATTTTTTAATGTATTTTTTAAGTATGTCATAAAGCATATAGAAATTTGAAATTATTTAAGTGGAAATGGGAACATCTCCACGAGTAATCTTAATCTACTATAAAACAGTTATACTATGATTATTGACGATACTAATATACGTATTAAGTCAACAAATTCAACTCGGCTAGAAAAAGCAACTAATATTAAAATATAGTCCGTATATTAAACGGTAGAAAATTTCTGAAGAAAAACTAAAATATCATTTTCTGAACTAGAACTCTTAAAAATTCAGGCATAAAACTGGTAAACTGCTGTTAGACGCTAACAATAAGATACCACTATGTTAGGATAGTATTCCAACATAATATAGGAAAAGTCATCTTCTTAAGATGTCTTTTATTTATTTATAGTCCCATTTCTAATTTTTCGAGAGTTTGGAAGAACAAGTACCACGTGTCAGAAAAGCGAGTGGTAGCTGTCTTGCAATCTGACACAGAATACCTGCTTATAAAGCGATATCTTTCAGACTGAATTGAAATAAGTTGGTTCGTGGGTTGGAGATTCTCAATTTTCATTCGCTAAATGATGTTCCTTAGTTCCTGAAGATGAAAGAAAGTTTATATCGGTCCGTTGTTGTCTACCAATTTGCGCTCCTTATGGAGACGGACACGTCCCACCGTGATCAAAACGGGTGGGCGAGGATTGGTGTCCCCTCTGTTTTGCTGACCGAGTCATTTCACGGAATTGATAGACCCTACGTGTCGAACGAGAGGGCGCCATGGCTGAGCTACCATGAAATTTCTGCAACAAATACCTTACAACACACGATGAACACGGTTTTGAACTGTATTCCAGATTGAGCTCTATTAAACGCGACTGCTATGTGTTGGATCGACAAACGTACAACCGACGTAAGCCTGAGTGAACGTCGCTCCAGAGTCTAGATTTAGATCCGATTACGTCATTGGTCTGCCTTCACATCACATGCTTGATAGAGTGATCCATTACGCATGATTATTGTTCATAGATTGCCAAAATAACTACAATATTCATTTATCACTAAATATACAGTTATCAATGAGGTGGGAAACTATCTTCCCACGGATACTTTCAGGGATATGAATGTCGTATTAATAAAATTAAATATTTTTATAGGCTATTTATAATTCAATGATGTATTCTTACAGGTTATTTGTTTTACAAAGAATAATGTTCCGAGGAATTTTCTGAAGGACTTCATACAAAGAAGTTCATTGCAAACAGTGCACTTTAAGTTTCACTCGAATATAGAAAAGTATGATGAAGAATTGTAAATTTCCAAAGCTTGGCTATAACCGTTCGTATGTATTATAAATTATTATGATGGGGGATGTTCCCTTTTTTTATTTACATTGATATTTGCTCCACAAGTTTTTCGAAACGTTTGCTTCTCATAACGCACCAGCGAAATTGGGCCGGTAATTTAATAATCTCTTTGAGAAGGAAGATACCCGAGGGAAAAGAAACCCAACAAATATTTTCATCTCATCTTTTGTTTTGGTTACACTCCCACCGTAAATTTTCGGTCTTGTTTATCAAATATGTTCGTTTTAGAAATAATTATCTAGAACATCTCATCATCAATAAGTTTAGAAAAATTTCTCACTATCGTTGATATTATAATTATGCTATGATGATGCTTCTTTTGACGGTTCAAATCAATCCTTTATGGAGATTGAATATGATAAAAAATTTATATATCGGATAGAAAGCAAAATTTTACGCGATAATAATCATGCAAATATATAGTTCCTTTACAAACAATTATGTGAGAACAAAAATTAAAATATAAAATGGAAAATCAAGAAAGCGCTAAGCGAAGTATTATTCATACATCTCAATACATATAGAATAGAAAATAACCTAATATTTCCCTAAATTTCAAAATATCAACAAAAAAACTAAACATAAAGAGGTAATGGCTGTCGAACAACAATAGACGCTAAGAATATTAACAAATGACGCTTACATTGTTTTTTAGTTGTAGGTGTATCCAGGATGGGAAAAATGTTTAACGTATAAAAATATAAAGCAAGTTCTCAGGTGGGAAGTATTCTTCCCACGGAACACGAAAGTGTTAAAATAACTAAAATCGTCGGAAAGGTTTATCTCCTTAATAAAAAGTTTTATACTATTAACATCTTTGTTAGGTCAATTAAATGTTGATGTAAAGTATTGCAGTGGTATCAATCTCATAAATATAGAACGAGAAGTTCTGTATCATAGGCCAAAAGTTTGAGATCCTCTATTGTACTATGGTAGTGTGGTTTTTGATAAAACATTTCTATAATGGAATCTGAAAATGAGCAATTAGGAAGTAAGATGAACCCTGCAAAGTCAGTATGGCATAAGTAGTATTCTTCATGGTATAAAAAGCAGTTATGCAGACTTACAAAACGTCCAACATTTTCAAATTCACAGTAAGTTACTTTTTTAAGTTTGTCTGTATAAAGGTCGTTCTTATCATAATTATTTAGAACAGAATTTATTTTTTTGTTTATTTTGTAGTTAGTTGAAGTCTCAAAGTTTTTAACTTGTTTCACGGCGTCCGAACAGGGCGAATTGCATGGCATCATAAAACAATGCTACGTAAATTAACCTAAAATAGTTCAATATTTTGTTTACTTTACATAGTCCATGCTGACGAGGACGACCACCTGATCTAACCATGAGACATTCGGTATTTGGGGTACGACTTGACCCGTTTATTTTATTTTCACTTTATTTGACAAAACTTTCTTGACCAGTGTGCACATTTTATTCAGTCTTATTGTTTTCGCGTGAATTTTTTGAGACCCTGGCCGTGCATGAGGATTTTATATCAGAATTTTCTTGGTTAATTTTCGGTAACAAGGATAGTAAATATTAGGATTACCGAAAGAATTCTCAATCGTCCGTATTATAAGTAACGCTGGTCCCTTATAATATATACAATATAGTATCTCTAAATAGACGAACTTTTACATTCATAGTCACATACATTGACCGTAACAAGCTATACACCTTTGGAGAGCACTTTCTACTGTTATTAGTTACGAAAGAAAATAGCTCCTCACCGTATAAGGTGACTAAGTAGTAATAAACTTATCCCACGGATTCCCAATACGTATATTCACTTCCTCCCTTGTTCACCTCTTAAAGATGTTAGATATTAACTCCTAAGTAATGTTCCATCTAACGAAACTGCCAGTTTCCTACTGGAAATTTATGCAAAATGTAAATAATTACCTCTGAGCAAAGCAGTTGTTTCTTTTTAAGACAATTAACAGGAAACCATACGTTCTTAGATTGAATTCTTTAGCAAGTGAAATATGTTGAACCAAGGCGTTATTGAAAGGTATATCAATCATAACTAAATAATTTTTAATTAAGTTATTTAATAACTAACACGATATGTTAATAAGTGTACGCGCCACAAATTAAACTTGTTTGAAATAAATCATCAAGTTCCGGTAGGAAGTGTTTGATTATGAAACACAAGAAACTGTTCTCTATTTCTCTTCGGTTAGACTTTCATATATTTTCCTGGTCACGAGTGCTCTGTTTGCTTCGAAAAAAACATGAAATCAGAGCTTATTATAAACTATTCAGTTAGACGTAAATTATTAGATTTTATTAATTAGTTGTTATTCGTAGAAGCTACAATTATTTATTTCAAAATCTGGAATCGTTGGTAACTCTAAGGTTAGAATGGTCAAATTATGAAGGGCAAACAAAAGTGTTTGACGAAAAATGTACATCACTGTTCATGAAGTCTTAGTTACATAAAATATACGACCCACTTTTGGACATTATAAAAAAATTGCATTATCATTTATGCTCCTACGAGAGTGTACAGATTGTAAATATCCTGAAATAACCCGGAACTCAAGTTTATAATTTGATCCTATTACAAAGATTATTGTTATGAGGATTATAAATTAAAAATAGGTAAAAAATAGGTATAAGATATCAATACAAAATATTTCATCGTCGAGAATAAGGTCTTAATAATTCCTGTAATAATAAATAACTACAAGAATTACAATAATCTCAAAATATAAAAAATGAAACCAACTTTAATTGCATTACAAAAACAGAGAACGTTGTCCACAGCTGATATTTTGGTAATATAAATTTGCGCAATCTTGTAGCCATCGGTGATACTTTTTATTCGTTTTCCTAAATGTTCGCAGATACTACATTCCTTTTGCATTAAGTACTGATTGACAGATCTACACATTAAATATTTGTTTGTGACCGATCGTGTTAACGATCACTACTAAAGTGCTGCGTTTTCATGGATTTGAGATGGCTTGTATTGATGTAATTAAAATAACTAAAGGGAAGCAGCACTTGTGTTATTTACTTGGTTATAGTCATTTATAGAGCATTCTAGCCTGCAATAAATGGCACCAATAAATACATGCATATAATATTGTATACGTATTTATCAACACACAACGCCAACTTGTAATTACTGAAGGTAATTCTTCAGAAGTGAAGCCATAAAGTTAGAAAATCGCGGAAAATGATTATTATCGTGTATTTGGTCTATTCAATCAGAATTTTCAATATCATGAGTCAATGTGCTGGCTGAAGAACACTGGTGCCCTTTACTGGGCGTTGGCAGCAAACTCTCCAACGAGATTTTACTCGACACATGCAACGTCCATGCCATCGTCGGGATTCGAACCCGGTTCTTCTGTTATAAGATGCAACGACGTTCACCACAACACCACAGAATTTTTCAATGTAATGAACGGCTTTGCAGGTTTTATATACATCGGTTGTTGTTGTGGTAGTCAGTTCACATATTGGTTTGATGCAGTCTTCCATCCTAATCTATCCTGCGCTAATCTTTTCATCTCTATTGCACCATGATTTGCCTGAACTATTCTAACATTGGTCTTCCTCTTCTATTATTTCCGAAAACATTTCCCTCTAATACTAACTTAACGAGCCCGTCGTGCCTTAAAATGTGGCCTAATAGCCTATCCCTTCTTTCGTTCAGTGTCCTCCACTATGTTCTCTCTTCACCCTTTCTATTAAAGACATCCTGATTTCTGACTCGATATACCCATCTCACTTTCAGCAATCTTCTGTAACATCACATTTCAAAGACTTTCATTCTTATTTCATTTAAGTTGGCAACAGATGTTATTTTGGGAAATAACGTGTTCGGAAAAAGAAACTCAAAATTTGAGAATGACTTGTGACACTTTCAACACCAAGTACGGAGAACAGACGAACGGTTACTAAATATCTGAGACTTGTGGCTGAAGGTTTAATTTGTTTTTAAGTGCTTGATGGGAGAGACAGACCAGAAAAATTAAAGAACAATAACGGGGCAAACAATTCAACTGGAATTATGAGAGGAGTGATTACGTAGTCAGGAATTGTATTCTTTCTGGGACTCATCTCTTCCAATTAATTTATATATTTTTTCTTAAAAATACTTCAAATTATTTTGACTGATATGTTATGTATACGAATTAGATAAATAAATAGGCGAATTGCAGACAAAATGAAATGATACTAAAAATACATTTTATGAAATATATATTTTATATTTAACCGAAGGATTTCTATCAGTCACAATATAAAATTAATTATTTTTATTTTCTTAAAACATTTATTAATTGTGACGTAGCTTTCTGCTTTTACAAAAACTCATAATTACTAATAAAATCAATTTATACATTTTTATAATCTAATTATTTGAAGAACCACTCCTAAAATAAACTACGCGTATTTTTGATAAGAAAAATAGCCAAATACAGGCAAAATAAGTGATAATATAAATACCAGACAACGTTTCTGGAAACCTTGTTCTTTTCTTCAGGTGTAAAGAAATCTAAAAAAAAACATGAGTGACACAACTGCACAATACAGTTGGCAAAACTCAAAACCCAGAAGAAAGGCTCAAGGTTTCCAGGAACGTTGTGTGGTATTTATATCATCACTGATTTTGTCTGTATTTAGCTTTTTTCGTTATAAATTTTCAAAACAGACGTATATTTTTCACTTTTTAAACTATTTTTGATATGGTAGAATATCATTAGAATATTATGACGTCTGGTACTTCAATAGATAATAGGCAGTTTTTTATACTGTTTTATGACGCATAAACGGCTAGGTTATTAGGATACATTGGACACTTCTGGTATATAAGTATGCATACATTTACATCTGTCTATTACCTGATGAAGTCCCAAAAATTGTGGACGAAACGCCGTAACATTGTAATGATTTATTATTATTTTAGACGATTAATACACTTTTTTGGCCGTTTCTGTTTATTTATTAACTGATAATTGTCAGATTATATTAACTATAATACACTCGCATTTCATAAGTCAAATATTTGTTCCGTGATTTTTAAAATATACTGATAAATTTTTTGAGGGGATGGAGGTGTAGGAAGCAAACGAGAAATTGGGCGATGTGTTTTGAACAGAATAAAGTATCAGGAATGTAGCAATGTTGAATTTTTTTATCCGTGAAAACAATTCAGCTCAGTGTCATAGAATCGCCTGCCTGCCTTCTAAGTTGCATGGTAAACGGGTTTGGAAGTCGGAATTTTGAAATACGACGAATAATCAGACCTGTGTACTCTGAATTTCGTGACCGACATGAAATCTTTAATTATAAATTCAAATTGAATGGATGCTAAATTTAAAATCGGATATAAAATATGTTTTCAAAAACAACACTCTGTTATATTTTGTTATATTTACAACCATCATCCCGTTAGAAACGGTTTTCTCCAACAGATTTTAAATACAGAAAACAACATGTCTAGCCAGAGATATAGAATTTTCTATAAATAAATAATTTTATTAACTAAAATTAAATACACGCGCTACGAATTACTATTAGATATACAGGCACAGTGGGTCTGTTGTAGTGGAAAGACGTCGGTTCGAGTCCAGACTATACTATCCATTGATCTGATCTCATGTTTCACATAGGGTCGGGGTGGCGGGCGACTCCTTGGGGGGCGAAGTCCAGAAACACCCTCTGCTAACAGCTGTGTTGATATGCTGCCGGAATACACGCAGATATAAACTCAGGCTCTCCGAATAATTTTCTTGTGAGAGTAAGGACATCAGCGACAACCACATTTCCTTTTTTTGCCTTTGATTGGGAAGCAAACTTTGCAATTATTTAATTAACATTTGAAATACGTCTCTATTTCACGGTCTGTGGACTTATACTTATAAACACATATATGGTTCTGTTTAACGAAGTAATTGACTGTTTATTGAGTTCAGTGTTCTACAAGCAGCAACTCTTTCGAAGTGTCTCACTTTGATGTTCGATGTCGCAGTGGACCTTCGTTACAGTTTTTCAAAAACAAAAACAAACCTAAAAATATTACTTACTGCGGTTAGTAAAAAAAAATGTGAAAAATTCCTCTGCCATGCATGTGCTTGAGCCCCCGTCTAATAAAAAAATAACGCCACCTAACGACGTTGAATTTCGTCCGAATTTTTGGAAGTTGCGGATTCTTCATGAACCTTATAGTATAACGATTTATTTTCTTTATATCTCCATGAAAAGCAAAACTTCAGGGAAGTGTAAATGGTAGTGTATTACGACGATTCTTTCCCGCACTTCGCTCTGGACAGTATCCACTTTATTGTAGCCAAATAAAAACAAAAGCTTATGCCAGTGGATGGAGGCTGATATTCGCGAATTGAGGTTCAACTCGGTTGAAGCCTGGTATTGTAATCTTGCCGATGGTGCCCAAGTTTCAACGAAGCACAACACGAACAACTCCTGAAATTGTTTTGGAAATTTATTGATAAAAATTAGCTTTACGAATAAAGCATTGACCAAGAATACATTTTAATAGAAATCAAATATTATCGAAATTTTGTTGTATGCAATAAACAATAGTTCACGTGACCGAACACTGTAGTTCATTACAAAAAAAATCCGATAGAGAATAATGGTGGCTGACTGACAACCCTCGTTTCTGGTTCGGTAATGGCTAACATGAATGATGGAGAACACTTATGCCCAGGGATAAAGTGAACTGTGAATGTAAAAACATACATTTTTAAGTTTCCATTAAAAACAAGGTTTTTGAGTTCGTCCCCTGTGCGATGTATGTATGTATTTATTTAAAGTACAACTGGACAGTTTTCCCGGTAGTAGACCATGAAAATACAATTTAATTACAAATTAAATTCAGGAAGTTACAATAAAGGAAGATAGAGTTAATTAATAAAATTATTTAAAAATATAAGCTAGGTTTAGGGCATTATTTCAACTATAAATACATGTATATCAAAGTTTAATTTTGAAAAATTTAAAGAAAGAATTAATATTGTACTGAAAAGAAGAAAAGTGGAAAGATATCTGAAAATAGAGATTAACTAACTATTTAACTATCTTCGGAGACATGGAATGTTAACAACTTTCTTTTTAGTTTATAACGAAGCACTATCGTGTCTTTTCACTTAACTGCACTACACTACCCAATATCACTAGAGTGTTCAGATTAAGTCTAAATTTTCTTTTTGTTAGAGGACTTTCTCTCTTGCAGGTAAATTGTTCCAGTTATTTATTGTCCTATTTAGGAATAAATATTTTCCAACATTTGTTTTTTGCTGTCTGGTATTTAACTTAAACATGTGGTCAGTTCTCTCATACTGATTCGGTTCTCTCAATCTATCTAGAATTCCTTACTAAGGTTTTTGACCTGCAAAGGCTTTAAAGAAAACCTGTAGCCTTCTCGAGTGTAGTGTATCCCACCCCAGCAGCTTTAATTTTTCGCTCCCATGCCAAGGTCCTATCTGTACGAATTTCGCGGCCCTTTTCTGAACCCTTTCTAAGGATTCTATCTGATTTTTCCTATACGGATCCAAGCATGCTAACGACTCTTGCGTTTCTTGAATCACCTGACGAAAGCAACAAGGATTCAAGTAACGATGCGCAATAATATTTGTCAGTTTTTGGCTACTTATTAATGTAATTATTTTACTTTTTACACAGACGTTTATAATTTAATTACAATTCTGCACTTTATTCATTGAGAAAGTTGAGTAAAACCAAGTTGAAATATCTTCTAGCCAATTAAATAAAATATAATCCTTAATAATTTCTACATTACTACACAACAGTAAGTCTTGGTATTTTTGTAACGTCTGTATTATGTGTAATCTTCAATCTCCTTTTTATCAGGATGGGTTTAATAAATTGACTAGTTTTTTTAAAAAAAATTCACCATGGAATTGACTTCATATGCTTACTGTTTCTGTTGAAACACCCTGCGTTACAGAGATGATATGAATCTGCTAGTGTGGCTGTGGTTTTAATTCGAGCTAACACTTCAGCCTTGTTCCTGAGAGTTGGAGCTTTTATCGCCGTTTATCCGTTTTATCCGGCGCCACTGCATTATTGGACAATCCGCTGTTCTCTGTAAATTCCACTTCACGGTGGTTGGGCGGAAATTGGTGCCTAAATAAAAGGTTACTGAAGCAGCACACGTGTCCGGCTCCAGAGTGTCTTGTCAATAAACACGGCGCCGCAGACCCGGCCCATATATCACCTGGTTCGGGAGACGGGTCGTTTCTTAGCCCTGCTCTGTTGCGCTCTGTTGCCGTGCATCTCAATACTGCAACGCTGCGCCTTCCATATACTCAGGCTTCTGTTGTAGCCATAAATATCGAACTAACGTCAAACATTAGTCCGTTTGCATTTAATTATTTTATGCACTATGATTGTGCCTGAAGAATGATTATTGTGGCCCATTACTCCCATGGTGACGTAATAGACATCTCAGTTTAATAACTTAGAAATAATTTTATTTCCGACCCACCATTTTCACGAAAATATTCTGTTGATTTTGAATGTATATAAATCCACACTATTGGCTGAGTACTTTCACAGACAAAATGTTTGTCAACAGTAGGATAAGACATCGATTAGTATAAAAATCGGAATTTTATTCTTGTATTTACAACACTCTCCTTCGCCATTCATCACTTAGACCTTCACTTGAATATTTACTTTTTCCTGAATCGAGAGACACTGAAATTCGTGCCTGATGCAAAGTAGTTACTAGGTGTTGCTGTAATATGCCACCAACCAGAACAAAAATTTTCTAGTTACATTTTCGATGGACAAACCGCAAAATTTAGAACATATGAACGTTTGATCAAAACGTGTGGAAACGCAGGAATCGAGATTTTTCCATCCGTATCCTTCAATTGATAATATTTCATGCCCTATACGGCTGAACTTCGAATTTAAGCTTCTTCTGTTACGTCTGATTTAGTTTAAAGTTAGATTTATAAATACTGAATTATTCAAATTTATTTAAGTTTCAATGCTTATGCCGCCTGATGCGGCCGCCACTCTGTCATTGTACGACACGGCACCGTTTCTATGTGCTTTACACTCCTTAGTACAAAAAACAGGCAGTTTGTCGAGCTTTACGGGGGTGAAACGTGTGCGCATTTCTCATTCCAGACAGAAATCCTGCGCTTCGATTTCGTAACAGAAATTTCAATGTTTAAACATAATTATTATGAAAATTCTTAAAATTAATCAAATTAATTCTTCCTTAATTAATTTCAGCTGTAGAATATTGCGACAGTATGAACAAGCCGCCACTGTTCCCATGTTTCTATTATATATATATATATATATATTGTAATGCCTGTTAAGTGAGGCATTGTTTCGGATGGATAGTCTGGACTGTGGGAGGGGCAATTTTTGTAACGTATTTATTTAGTTTCTTGGAAACGCTGGTCTTGAGAATTCGGAACCGTCCACGTGCGTGTGGCCTTTCTCAAACTAAATCTGGGGCACAATGTAATGCTTGTTAAGTGAGGCATTGTGTCTGATTGATGGTATGGACTGTTGGAGGGGCAGTTTTGTAATGTGTTTATTTAGGACTGAGTATTTTTTCGTCTTGAGAATACTGGATGTGTGGTCTGCAGAATTTGGAACCGTGCACGTGCGTGTGGGGGTGAGAAGGCAAGTGAGTCCTACCCAAAGTAATTACGGGTCCTTTCTCGATTGTCGGCTTTGGACATGACGAAGTAGTTAGCAATTTTCTGACTACGGAACTGCAGCTGCAGTTCCCGGGATAATGGAAGAATCTGCCAACTGGCATTTGCGACCAAGTTTTTGAACAATGGATAAAGGATGAGACTGGTAGGATATAAGGGAGGAGATAAGCTTTTGATAGTCAGTCGTGAGGCGATCACCGAAGCTGGTGGACGTGATGGTTAGTCGTACTGAGATCACCGAGACTGGAGGATTTGTTAGTTAGTTGTTCAGGGCTCACCGAAGCGTGATTATGGCGGAGATGTTCTGCGATCACCGAGGCTGGAGAATATGACTAAGAGAGACATCGTTTAAGGGAGGAAAGTGTGTTATAAGTTGCAGTCTGCGAGAGAAATAGCCAAATATTCATCGATAAACATTTTGTATGCTGAAGTCTAATATATTCTAATCTCAAAATTAGACCACTGTCTTCGATTGTAGGAGACCAGGACACTGCATCAGGCGTCTAGTAATCTTCGGAACGAGTAAATATGTCCTTCACGAACGGAGAACCAACTTTTGTCAAACCAACAGTGTGTGTTAGAGTCAGTGTTTAAAACGGCCAGTATGGAAAGTGTGTGTATACGAACGAGCCAAATTTTCCTGAGTAATCGTAAGTTAAAATTTCATGGTATTCATAGATGTAAACCGAATTAAAAGATAAGGTCAGATATCGTTCTTTTCTTTTGTGTTGATAAAATAAACTCTTTAAATTTGAAATTAATCTTGTAGAATAAGTTCGTCGATAATTAATTTCGTCTATGTCTAGACAAGTAAAGATTTCTTTTTAAATTAAATGTAAATTTTTGTTTCTTTGATTATGTTTAAATGTTCTGCCGTTATCAAACCCAGTTAATACCTTTGAGAGAATGAGATATGTTTTTAAACTTGTTTAATTGTTTCAAGTTTTGCTAAATAATTTTTTTTTGTTTTAAAGTTAATAATTTTTCATTTAAAAGCCTATCATCGTTTTTTTATTACAATATATATATATATATATATATATATATATATATATATATATATTGTAATGCCAATAAATTAGGCCATTAATTGGTTTAATAAAATTAAATTGTAGCGGATAAAAATTGAATTGTAGCGGTATGAGCTATCAAAGACAACAATGGCGGCGAGTTCTTTCCCTTTGTCGGTAAGCCGAAATGGGAATGCGCGCTAAAGCTCGCTATGCACTAGGAGAGCAGTTGGTGGAGAAACATTGCAAGAGGCAAAACAAATAAAACTTGAGCAGAGACTAGACGTCGTTAATGTATTACCAGTTAAAGTTGTAAATTAATACAAAGTAAAACATTCACGAAAGTATTGCATCGTAAATATTGGAAAGTAATAGCAGATTTTGTCAGAATAGAACTTTACAAAATCTTCGTGGAGGAAATGTTCCAGGAGAACATTGGTAAATTATTGTGGAGCGGAGCAGTCAACGAAATACAGCCAATCTTGCCAAATTTTAAAGTGAAGTGTAGAATCAGTGACAACCAAGGCCTAATATTAAAATTAATGTGTGGTAGTGTTCACGATACAAGATAGAGATTTGGTACCAGACCAACGATCCGTGAGTAACCAAAACTTTGATAAATTTGTAAACGATAATTAAAAGGATAGAGTCAGATTTCGTTCAGATTTCATTTCGTTTAGTTTTCTTTCCATATTGTATATATTCATATTGTTTTAGGTTAATTTTTTTTTATATTTTGAATTGTTAATAGTCAAATTATACATTGATTGTGTTTCTAATTGTCAACATATTGGATTGTAAATATTGATGTGTATTTGCTAGAAAAAATAAATTGTAAATAATTAAAGTAAAGTTTCGTAAATTTTGATCAAAGACCGGCGCACAAAGATAGGGCTAATAATGTGCATTTTTAAGAAATAAAAAACTTTAAATTTTAATAATTTTATTAATCATTTCTTTTAATCAATCGCCTTCCACTTGTTGATCATTACATAAATGGCTACCACAACGTGGGGTTAATTTAAATTAATTGATCATTACAATATATTGTAATGCCAATTAATTAGGACATTAATTGTTTGGACATAAAATTTAATTGTAGCGGCAGGATCTTCCAAAGTGAGAATGGAGCCAAGCTCTGTTACTTTGTCGGAAAGTCAAAAATGGCGTATGCGCGCTAAAACTCGAGACTACGATAGTTGGAGACGGGACATTTCGGAGAACGGAACAAATGATACTAGAGCAGAGACTAGCCGTCGTTTAATGTATCATTAAACAAAGTTGTAAATTTAAGACAAAGTAAAAACATTCACGGAAGTATTATCTCGTAAATATCGCTAAGTTATCAGTTTTTTACGTCTATCAGCATCCAGGAAAGGAGTGCAGTTTTTACGTCTGTAGCCAGCCAGGAATAGTAACGTTGCAGTTTAAGTCCCAGGCGATAAAAAGACTAGCAAATCTATGAATCACAGGATTCATACAAGGCAAGCAGTTATCAGATAGCTGACAAAAAGGATCCTATCAATGTGGACTTCAAGAGTGTAAAATCTGTGAGCCAATATTAGAATCAGTGTAAAATTTTTGCAAGAGTGTACTCCCGAAAACAAAAGGAATGCTGGAACCAGCTGGACAGATGTAACAAAATACAAAAATAATGATTTATGTAAACGTAGTTAAAGGATAGAAGTCAAATTTCTTTCTATTTTAATTTCTTCCTATCGACATATTGTCTAGGTGAATTATAAACTGTGTGTTAATTAGTTTTTTTGAAACAACTTGTTGTGTCCATTATCAAACCCAGTAGAGACCCAGAGATCTAAAATTTTGAATTGTAATTGTTTGTGAGTTAAAGCAACAAAGTGGAAATAAATAATCATATGTTTTAAATTCTTGTCGATTATTTCATTTAATTAACGCCTCATTGTTGATTATTACATTTTGGCTACCACAACGTGGGGCAAATTTCATTTAATTAACGTTTCATTGTTGATTATTACATTATATATATATATATATATATAATAGAAACATGGGAACAATATATATTAAGAGGAAATAATTAATTATTAACAAAAATTTGACTCACATTGTTAGCGGCATAAAAAACACACGTCATACACAAGAATGCAATGCTTGCTGGTATTGTAGTTGTTGGTTTGCTAGACGCGGTGTGTGCGCTCGTCTTCTCGGGAGTATAGCAGTGGACTGACGAAAAGTATAAAATCCAGAAAGTGTCTGCATACATGTAACAACAGCCAAATCAGTTAGATCATTTTACAAATGGCAGTCTGTAAGATAACCACGTAATATGCAACACTAAAGATTCAGTGTTGAATCTAAATCATTACATTCTCGATTTAGAACACTTTCTTCGATTTTGGGAGCACAGGTAACTGCAGTTAATAACCTTCGGAACGAGCTGATACGATTTTGTAAACGAACAGTGAACCAACTTTTGCAAAACTAAAAGTGTTAATTAGAGTCAGTAGATAAAAATGGCCTGTCTATAAAGTTCAATAAGTGTGTGTGTCAAAACGAGACAATTTCCTTGAGTACGAGAGACAGTAAGGTAAATTTTCACAGAATTACTATTTGTAAACTCATAAGTAAAGATATTGTCAGATTTCGAAATTGTCTTCCAAATTTTCAAAGTTTTGTCAGCTATTGTCCTTATTATATTTAGTATGGTTCACACACAGATCGCTTGTTCATGTGGTAGTTGGCAAACAAAATAAGTAAAATCTATAGTGAGGTCATTTAACCGAGTTAATGATAATGTTGTCGCAATATTGAATGTATCAACAGCTTACGATAGTCATGGAAATTTTTGGAACCCCACTTTTCGTACTTGCAAAGCCGCGGAATAAGACGTCACGTCAATAAACAAAACTTTTTTTTAGTTATAAGCGGGTTTTAAGTAACAAATTCGAATCATACTGGTATAAAATTCTTCTGTTGTAGAATATAAGGTACTTGATGGACAACAATTACCAACTTAGACACAACAAAATATTTTTGTGAAATAAGTTTCCTAAATTTTATCGATAACTTCAGAATTGGAATTTCCATAATTTTTCTCAATCAAATCGGCACGTGAAGGGTAAAGTTAACAACAGACATTCTGTGTTACAGACATTCTGTGTTATTGTAGTCGTTAACTCTATGTAACACTTACGACATACATAAACATTGTTTGAACAATCAAAAAACGTTAAATGCGTTTTGTATTCGTAGAAACTACTTGATTTCCTTGACGTCACTATATCCTTTCACAGTACTTAAATTATCGCCAATTAGTTCAGAAAACCTACACACTCGGGACGTGTTATCCATTTTCTTTCCTATCATCCTCTTAACAAAAGAGAGCTATGGTATATAATCTAGGCAGAGCTATATTCCTTTCTAACTGCAAGTTTCACCAACACAACATAAATCTTGTCCGCAACATTTGAAATTCTAATAAGTATCCTTAAAAATTTTGTTAATAAACACATTAATATTAGATTGAACAAAATCCAATATCCTACTGCTACACGTCCCCAATCACCTCAACCCAAACTTTTTATCGTACTCTGTTATTACAAATTTCTAATATCAAATATCTATCACTTAGAGATCTACTAACACTCTTCCCTTCTTGATAAAAACAAAAGCGCAAGGCCCCACTTCACACCTACAGCAAACATTGTGTAGTTTACAAAATCTCTTGTTCTAATTGTAATTCCTGCTACATAGGGAAAACAAAACGTTCCGTTAATACAAAGAACATATGTCTAATATCAAACTTCTCATTGATAAACAATCTGTAGTCTCCAAACATATCATCAATTCTAAACATTCATTGTATTTAAATCCATCATCACAGCAATTAATGTACAGACACCATGTAACTCAACAATTGCTGCTATCCCTTATTGTTACGCTAACTATTCTGCTTTCCCATTGTCGTTGTGTCACTTTTGTCGCTCCAGGCTCTCGTGTTTATTCCTATCACCTGACGAAAGGAAAAAGGATGTGTGGTAATTATATCATCACTTACTTTTGTTTGTAATTGGCTATTTCTTCTAATTATTTTAGTAATTAAAATTGAAATTGTGAAATTTTAATTTCTATGTTTTTTTAACTAAATATATAAAATATTGCATATTCATCAGCAGGCAAGTCATCATTGCAAATAAATACGCTCAACGTGAAGCATATAAACTTAGACGAAAATAACATACGAGAGACACTTTACAATAGTTAATCTCATACGTATATTGGAAGTATGGTGGCAATACTATGGGTTTTTTAAAATAATGTCAATCGTGTTTCATTTCGTTTCTCATTAGGTACAGAAATAAACATGTAATACAAGAAGGGAACACAAAATCGGACCTAAACAGAGTGAAAATATTAAGGCGAGAAGGTAAGGTAGATATGGAATTTTAATAAGTAATGTAATTATGTGTATTATGAAAAAAATGTATACTTATAAGAATATATTTTATTTCAACTTCATTCAGTTTGTATTTATCAAAGTAATACTTTTTAAAAAATGTATAATTTTTTCAGTTGATTTCAATTGCATAAATGAAATAAGTAATAAAGGTTAATTGTAATTTATATTAGAAACAAAACGTTTCAGCCCGTCTTAGGGACTCCATCAGGTGACAAATTATTAAAATGAAATAATACCTACTGGATATCAAATTTGGATTATGTATATTATAATAAGAGCAGTACCCCGTGCTTGGATAAACACAGAGAAAGAAGAAGGGATGAACGTTGTGTTTTGTATTAGTTATATGCATTTTACTTTTTCTGACTTATTGACTATTTTAATTACTTAATTGCAATTTAATGTCAGATAATTATCTAATTTTGATAATTGGGTTAGTTTATATAGAAAATAGTTAAAATTTAATTAAAAGTCATTTATTCTGTTTTGCAACTATTAAGGTGGACTCTTAGCTTTCACTCAACTTGTTTGTTAGTCTGTCTACCGCAAATATTCTTTCAATATATTTTAGGTACTGCCTAACAAAGCGTTTAAGATTTCACCATGCATGTCAAATTACCCGCTTATTCATTTTCATGATTTCTCATTTTATTAGTGTTACTTTCATTCTATTTATTACGTTCAATTCGTTGTATTAAATGTCCGCTCCATTAGATAATTTACTTTCAAATAGTGATCACTCTTCTCTTCAATTTCATAGACATGCAATCGGTATATATATATAACCAGTAAAAAAGGACTTGAATTCTGTTCTTATTTTATCAGATTTGTTTACAAACTCAGACTGGGAATCCTTGAGTGGTTTGTACATATAAAAGATAATGATAAAATGATGGATAAGTGACTTTAGAGAAGGGAAGGACTATAATTAGGGCTAATAGTGTGACCGACATCTGGACGACGGAATCCTAATGGCATAAATGACAGAAGGTTGGACGATGCAATTAGATTAAACGGAAATAATTTAATTTAATTGATTGAGTGGCTCTCGGAGCGGGAGAAAGTTAACAGCTGGTGTTTGAGTGGCGAACGTGGAAATGCAAAAAAAACCTGTGAAAACAAGGGAATATTCTGGAGCCCGGATATAAATAAGAGGGCAGTTGGACAGTTTAGAGATCATTATCATTTCGTGTGGACTGGAGACGGACGTGTCAGCGGGGAGAGCGTTATTGCAGGTCCGCAAGGCCAAGTTAAAGTGGCCGAAACAATGTTATGAACAGTTGGGAGTTTGCATTCAGGAGAGATCATCGGATGGTAGGCCAAGCTAGGTGGCCAAGAGTAGTCAGTTGGACATCAGTCGTCAACAGTCGGTGGGAGTTTCATCGTGGAGGTCTGTCTGCCAGCAGAGTTGGTTGAATTCGTCGTGAGGAGGTGGCTATGAAAGCAGAGTGTGAGCGCAACCTGTTGCTCCTTAAGCCTGTATGAAGTGAGTGTGTGTAAGTTTATTTTTCTGAATTCATAATTGTAAATTATTAAAAAAAGGGTAAAAAGTCAGATTTCGTTTCAATCATTTAATTCATGTAATTTCGTTTCATTTCGTTTTTCATTTATTTTAACTGTTTTGTTTAATTGTAAAACAAATTGTGTTCCGTTTCCTTATCAACCCAGTAAATACCCTGGGGTACCGAGTCTAATTTATCAAATGTATTCAAGTTAAATAAAATTGTTTTGATTTTATATAATTTCATTAGATTTGTGTAATTGTAAATTTGTGTTTTAACAAATAATATTGTTTGTTTAAAATTGGTAGTTTTATGTTATTTTATGTATTACAATATATATATATATATATATATATATATATATATATAAACATGACTTTGTTTAGTTCTCAACTTAAATTCGAAATAAAGCTGCTTAAAAATCAATTTATTCCATCCCAGCCCCTCTCCCGCCACACTGAAATTCCAATCAAAATGTAAATACGGCAACGAGGCGGTTGAGTGACGTTTTCAGGGAGCGACGGAGCTGAAATATTAATCGGGACCGAAACGTTAGAGTACGTCTTACTGCTTGATGTTATGAATTTATCAACTGTTCTAAGGGAGTAAATTCTTTGATGGATCGTCATAGCGAAAATTGATGTTTCCTTTTAACGAAATGTCCTGAATACATGAAACTAAGAAACAACCGCAAACACTGATACAGCGAAACTTATAACTAAATATTAGAAATTTTATTGTGATACCCTCATTACTAATTATTTAAGCCGTTAAATTGTATTAGAATAACTTAATATTTCTGATTTATTAAACAGCGTCATTATCGTCGTATTATCATTATCGTGCCTCAATAGATACATAAATTTACAATATATATTTTTTCTCTATTAAAATCTGTTGTGCCAATTTTGGAGTTGGATTCAAACTGAAAACATAATAGCAATTATTCAGATATTTTCATGAATGTAACACAAAATCATGTCTAAACATTGACTCACTAATAAAAGGGATTTAATAAATATACTTAATTCAAGTTTTGGGGAGTATTAAATTCGACATTTGATTAAAACATAGATGTAGTTTGATAATTATTACAATTATTAATATTTTATTAACATTCGCCTGGACTTCTTTTCTCAGGGTGTGGTTGGTTCTTAGTCACAGTGATAATTATGCATATTAACAGATAATAGAACAAAGTAATCAACAAAACGGCAAATTTTAAATTAGGTATGCAACGTTACTGTCATATCCATGGAAAACTGAATTTTGATGTTCTCTGGCAGATACATCTCTACAGATTCACAGACTAAATCTCTCTAAGCCTACTTAGTAGGTCCATATATTTACCACGATGTCAAACATCACTCTCTCTCTCGGTTTCCTACACATTATTACAAACACACTATAACCACCTGGGTGTCTCGGAAATCATTAATCCTTTCTGACAGGCAGGCCAATTTCGAAATTGTGTGAATTTTTTCTCAAATACTGGAACATAATTCGGTGAAACTATTTATTCAAAATAGGGAAAGCGCTTAGTATTATTAATGTTAGCTTCTATCGAGAAGCAGGGCTCTAACGATATGGAATTAGTCAGCAATTGTACAGTAATTATAATAATTCCCTATAATGATTATTTATTATATCGTATATATTAATTAACATTTTTTGACACGTGGTATATTATTATTTTTAGAACGTTTATTTTAAAAGAAATTAATTCTTTCAAATAACTTATCGAACAGAATGAGTGTCTAAGGAAAAATTAGTGTGATTGCCTTTTAGCTGTTTAATGTTGCCTGTAAAATTATAAAATATATTGATACCATTTTATTAGACTCCTTTCTCTAGATATAAATTGTATTTATTTATTTATTGAAATAGTGCTCACCTGAATTGCTTGTGAATACCTGAAAATTATTTATCATAAATATCATAAGTAATTGTATGTACTGACATAAAAGAATGATTGTCAATTTTTTCAAAATAAACAACATCAATCCCACGTGTTTCTTGAATACCATACAATTAGACGGCAAGCACACTTTCATTAGAAAAATCTAACGAGACCGAAAGAAGCCAGGTAAATACACTGATACCACAAAATAGGTTATATTGGAAGCCACAAGGTCTTATAATTCAAGCTGATTTTGAGTAACACGAGCCACGTGTATTTCACAAAAATGTCAGCACTAGTAATCAAGCAAACATATTTCCGCGCAACAATGTAATTCGTTAGATAAATATATAGCCAAATAACAAACAAAAATAATACAACGTTTCTGCAATATTTGTTGCTTTCGTCAGGTTATTGAAGAAACACAAGAGCCGTATGAACAGGTGACGAACTCAAAAGATTAAGTTAATGAGTTCGTCTGGTTTGAGCGGTGTGTAGTTCTCACGTTGTGTGGTATTCAATTCAGCCCTTATTTATAAGTGTCACTTGGCTATTTGTTTATCAAATTATTATACTTTTAACACAGACGTGTTATAATATATAGTTTCAATGTAGCTCGTTAGTACCTGGATTGTCGCACACATGCTTTCATGGTTTCTACAACTGCCCCCGATTTAGGTAATAATACATCTATAAGGCGTAAAAGAACGCCAAGTAAACTAATTTTCTAATGTTCATATTTCTGAACTTTGACATTATTCTAAAATTTTGTTGTTTGCTAATGTAGCTTCTGGTTATCCCTCCATCACATAAAATCATTATTTCATGATATGTATAAAATATCGCCTGATAAATGAGCGGAAAGTGAATCGCTTACTTGGGAGTTGTAATTAACATAGCTTTGGTAAAGACTATCGCCGTTAATTGTAACTGAATTTGTGGTATGAATGGTTTACTATTCATGGAGTATGAGACAGGTCAATTTCTTCTATATATTTATGACTGGATGAGCTCCTAATCAAGATGTTCGTCTGACATTGCTACTTGGAAGTTTAACTAAGACCGACAGTTAAAAGTAATGACTATGATTTATCCTGATTTTGATTAATTATTGACCCGTTGAATTATTGATCAAGTTCCATATTTACAGAGTATATGGAGATTCAATCTTTATTTCGTTGATAGTTTATGGAATAAATTTAAGAAGCAAAATAATTATATGTTGATCCTGAAATACATAATATTTAATGGCTTCAATGAAATGTTATCAAATTGTTGGCTATTTTTGCTTTGAAATTAAATTGCGAATACAGGTGTGTATTGCAACAGTTGGTATATATAAATTATCTTATGGATGAATATAATTTCTATGGCATGTTTTATGTGACTATTTTGCAACTGTATGCTATCAATTGAAAACCAAAATATTACAAACGTGTTTTGGTTTACAGGTCCTCCAGGACCACCTGGGCAGAAAGGTCGCCGGGGAAGAAAAGGAGACACAGGCTCCTTGGTAAGTACACATATATATATATATATATATATATATAATCATTCACAATGGTTGAATGTAAGATTAGCGACAGTGTTTTTAATTAATTGTAATTACTATTTATGTGACTTTTGAATTACGTAAATTGATAACATTCAATTAGCTAATATTGGTCAGGAGTTCCAGTTTTTGCTGGAACTTTTTGATGTTTTAAAAAAGTTTAATAATCTATACAAACTGGATCCAAATTAATGACAGTTCTATTTTATTTAAGTCCCGAGAGAATTGTTGAATGAAAATGAAGAAACTGTATATGCATCACTGATTATAGCCAAATCATTGATTTCATAATAAAAAGAACAAACCTACATTTTTTCGTATAATATTACATTATTCACTTGTGTTACTATTGTTTAATCTTAAATTTAGTTGTATATATTCAAATAATAAACCAACTCAGGGCTACTGTGGGCTACTAAATTGTTTATCTTTTGCTCACGATTGTAAGTGCCGTTAATACTTTGCTTTTCTTTTGTAAGAAATTTGTGTGTCTGTGTGTGTAAGAGAGAGAGAGAGAGAGAGGGGAGGGGGAGAGAGAATTATTTCGTGAAAAGTTCCCGAATGCAGAGATTTGTTTACTGATCCTATGCAAATAACCATAACACGGTACTGATTGCCGATAGGTGATTGCATATTTCTATAAAAAAAAATACTTTAATTTCTGTTTAGTCGACAACGTACATCCAATTTTTTTTTTTTACTTATTCTTAAATTATAATAGTGTACTATTGAGGAGAAAACAAAGTCACTACGTTGCGGTGTCAATTAACGTGGTAGGCCTAATATTTTTAGAGGAAACGAATTTATTTAACTATTGATTAAAGGAACTATTAACTATTGATAAATGAAATAACTATTAACCAATCAAATTTAAAATACAGAAACATTGATTACAATCTAAATTTAATTAGTATTTTGTACACAAACTTTATACATAAATTGGCACGGCTTTAAGGAGATTCTTTAAACTTTCAGGGTCGCTTATCGGACCTCTAACAGTAATAGTAACCCGCAATGAGATCCTAACGAAATTTAGAAAAAATATTACAAAGTATTGAAATGAATTAGACTTGAATATTACACAATGAAACTATCATAAGAAATTTGACGGTACTGAATATTATATCAGATTTACAATAGATTTTTGTACATACCAGACGTGGGAGCAACTCTTGTATCACACTAATCATTCACTTCAACAATTATGTTATCCTTTCACAAATTATTTAAATGACTTTAATTAAACAGGCCATAGGATCACACTTTATACACAACCTATGTCAGCATATGCGATTGAATGCCTAACACAACACTGACGAAGCTCAATTGATCTCCAAATATTTCGGTAAATATTAATAATGTCGACAGCAAGAAAATTTGAATTACACTTTCCAAATATCACTTCAACAACAGCCAATACAACTTTTCCTACGATCTACACGTGTCTCCTTCAATCTCTCGCGCCAGCAACCTTAATAACTGTCCTTTATTCGTCTACTTTTACTTGCAGACTCTTTAATATGGTTTATAAGCATTCCTCACTGTCCGACGGTCTCACACACACAAAAAACCTCTTTCCAATCCACCCATATCGGAGACTCTGACCAACCTTCTCTGGCCATCTCCTATCGCATACTGTACTTTTCTTTGCCGCTTTCAACATTACACATTGTCGACAATAATACCGTCAGAAACATTCCACATTATTACGCAACGCCGACTGTTGCCTACAATATTACGCTGATAATACAAATATTAAATAATTTATAAAATCCTTTCATTACATGTATTGGTGTCAACTACAATATATATGAATGAATTATCTTCATTTGTTTGTACATTGTGCGTTCGTAAACCATTAATTCGATTCCGATCAAGCTTTGGTGAGTAGTTGTGCGTACGCCCGCGAAGATTTCTGTAGGTCTCTCAAAGAGAAGGGGTGAACGGGTGTGGAATTTGTAAAACAAGCTAAAACCGCCAATATTTGTGCCGAATAAATATTTTTCAGGGGTCAATGAGAATAAGAATGACAATGAAGGGGAGGGGGGCCGAAGAGATTCACGTAAAAATAATTCCAAAACGGCTGTTTATTTCGGGGTTATGGAAGTCTCTGCCTTTAATTCTGACACTCATGGGAGGAAGGGGTGAAAGGCTGTTACATAATTATAATACGAAAACAAACGAGATTGTAGTAGAATTTTCAAAGCTGTCAATGCCTAATTTCAACTACTAATGACAATAATTCTGGAATTTCTGCCCAACTTTGTAACATGTTACTTACGGTGAAGGAACAAACACTAGGTGGGTAAAATACGCGTAGTTCTTATAATGGAGGGCGGGGGATCGTTAAGGGTTAGAGGGTACAGGAATATCATCTTTTAAAATACCGGTAGTATTTATCTCTCTCTAGGTATCACGTGTATTGTCGCCTCTCATAAGGTACCGGAGTATTAAATGTAAATGTAAATTATTTTAGACTTTTTTAAAAAATAGTGTGCTTATTTAAGGCAGCAGTAGATTTCTTGATTCGATTAAGTTACTGTGAGTTATCAGTTATGATGAAATTAACATTTCGACAGCATTGGTAAGGTAGGCTTGAAAAGATTAAAAATAACTGTCGCTCTTTGTGCTAGTTAAATCACGTGTTGACTATGATATGAGTGCTGAATTAAACACTTTTCCAGGTCAAAATCAATACCCTGGTAACATCGTACACCCAGATAGTTCATAATCAATTTCTGACTTAATAGACTAATGTGTTTTCAAGACAGATAATATAACTGTTAATTACAATTTTATTATTTTAATGGCATTTCGTTCTAAAATGAGGAGTTCATCAGGTAATGACAATTAAATAATTGGAACTTTTTAAAAAGAATATTAAATTATCAACAATTTGATGTCGAGATGCAGAACATAATATTATATCTAAATTTAAATATTAAAACCGATAAAATGTCAATTGGAAAGATAAAATTACAAAGGTTGTTACTTACATTCAATTTCAGAAACATGTACTTAATTTAATGCCCCATAATTCATAAATATGATCAAAAAATAGATTTTAATTTAACATTTGTACTTCATGCCAGCATGAACTCTGCTGAATGATGCAAGCCATGAAATAACAATAAGTTAAAAGTTGTTATTGTTCAGTTGAAGTTTAAAGCGAAGACTCGCTAATAAGAAAAGGAACTAGTATATGACATAAGTAGAGGTTTTTATACTCTTCCTTATGAATGTTTCAATTTGTTTCAGGGAGCGATAGGACCTCCAGGAAAGAACGGATTTCCGGTGAGTACTACTAAATCTCTGCAAACACTGGCACTTCACTCAACACAGGATTAAGTGCCTAATTGCTTTCATTGTTTCCCCAACTGCTCTGAATTTTGATTTCGGATCAAAAACGAACTTATGGACTGAAACGTATACAACTGTTTTAAATTATTCAAAAACAATATAAATAATTCGTAGTCCAAAAGCTAACACCATACTTGTCATTCAGGCTTTGTGTAAGAAAACTTACTTGTGTTCTATAGTTTCAGATATATCACTGAAGTCTTTTTTCAAATAGGTGCAACGAATATTTGGATAATGAAATAGTTCCTATTATGGGATCTTATCAGAAGTTCAAAGCTTATAGTATTGAATCTCATACCGCAATGGTTGCACAAGAGGAATCATTCAATGCAGTTGGAGAGCCGTAGAGCTGTAGAATGAGCCATACGTCTGCATTTTCTTTTCTTTTGCACCCTCAAAATATTTAAGTCGTATCCGGGAAGAATATTTAGCTCTTGGATCCTTCCTTGTTACATAATGACAGAAAGACAAGAACAGATACTTGATGATTCCCAACTTACATGATCCAACAGACTTTCTGGAGCGGTGATCTGAACATCTCACTTACAAAAGTCCTAAGCTTGCCATTCACCACCAAAATACTAACACTTTACTAGCCTAAATTAAAATGAAATTGATCAAGTTTGTATCATCTGCATGCATATTTAGGAAACTAAAATCATTGACTTACTTCATCTGATGTAAAGTTTATATTAAAAATATATTACTTTTAAAAAAAAGCCTTACCTCACTTCAACCCCAACTAATTAGGGCTCTGCTATGTATATTTCATTTAGTTAAATCATTTTTAAATTTGATATTACGATGAATGTTGAAATGCAGAGAATTTTTCAATAAAATAGCATAATACACAGCGATAGCAAATAGTAAACAGAAGTAATGATTCACCTTGAGTGCTACTGAGATAGACCCAAAAATATTGGACTAAATATTTGTTCATTATGACTTTCAATATTAAACTGTATTAATTATCTGAGTTAACATCATATATTTGCTCAGTAGCACTTTCCATCAACATCAAGAAGTCATTTTATGAATAATATCTTGTTTTATCCCTAACATGTCCTTCTCATATGTATGTAACCATTTGTAAAAATGCTATGCAACCTTGCATAAATACTTCATATCTTCATTGAAACTATCAGATGAATTTGAAAAGACTGATAAGTATCTACTTTCAGGCATTCTTTGAGTTAATCAAATTGGTTACAAATATTTCCAATTTGTTTACAAGGTGCAAAAGGTGATCAAGGTTTGGTGAAGAAGACAATCATTGCATTTGTTTAAATGGTGCTTTCACATAGGCCTATTAACCAAGACTTAACAACTATTTTATTTAAATCTGTGAAAGACTGAGTGTTTGTATTTTCTGTGGCTCAATTATCCATAATTAATTCAAAGAAACAGATATCAGTTGCAAGCTTTGTTGAATGTTGATTCAAGTAGATAGTGACGTACATCAAGAATTAATTTTAAATTAATTTTTTTTAATATATTGAACTTTTAGCTCAAACTTTAAGAACTATCAAGTCATGCTTCAAACTGTTTCACACTACATTATACTGGCTATGAGTTATGACATAATTTGTAATTAACATATTCCTTATTTTCAAAGCTATTCTTTCTATGAATAAGAAAGATAGCCAATTCAGACAAAAAAAAGATAATATAAATACCACACAACGTTTGTGGGATACTTGTCCCTTTCCTCATGTGCGAAGAAGAGCCTAGAGCAACACAACTGCACTTGTCAGTTGACAAAACTCAAAAGCTCTTTTGACAAGTGCAGTTGTGTCACTCTGGGCTCTTCTTCACACCTAAGGAAAGGGACAAGGACCCAGAAACATTATGCAGTATTTATATTATCACTTTTTTGTCTGAATTGGCTATCTTTCTTATTCATTATTTTCAATCAGATGTAAATTTTTTCATTTCTATTCGTATTATATAAAGGATGCTCAAAAATTCCCCTTACAAACTTTTAGGCCTTGTAGAAGGGACTGAGTAGTTCTTTTTGTGAATAGGAATCAACATACCATTTCCGTGCAGCAATAATTTTGAAACAGGGTTTTAATGTGACCAATTTTTATTTTGCAATTTTTCTAGGCATGACTCAATACAACATCACTTTTCTTCCAATTCAACTCATTAGGTAATAATACAAAAGAAATAAATAGGAAAATTTATCATTTATCACAAACACTTTTGTTTACAGTTTAACTTAATCTATTTTTGAATGACCAAAAAAAATTGATAATTCACAAAGAAAGAAAAAAAACAAAAATATATTATTCTGATATTCCTCCCCTAATTTGGAACTTAATTAAAAATAGAATATGAGGCCTTATATATTAATTTAAGAACACAAATTTATTTAATGAAGTGGAATATTCTTAATCTAAAATTTAAACAAAATTTTGTTGTATAAATTATATAAAACTGATTTAACTTACAAATTCAATATAATGCAAATATAATACTTCTCCCTTCCCTCCCCCATCACACACAAAACAAATACAAAAACAAAACAGATCCAAAATTCCCTATTAACAACATACTCCCGCTTTGCAATAATGCAGTTAATTAAATTAACATTGTTACATCAACCTTGGTTGGTATATACATATATATTGAAGCAAAGTTCCTTTTGTTGAAACATTGTTCAATCAGAAACACACTTAATTCTGTACAAACTTGACTTTAATTGAGAGAACACTGATGCATACACGGAAGTCTGAAAAACTACACAACAAAATACAAACAAGAGAAGTGTCGAGACAGCGGCAGGATCCCAAACACAACGCTGCCAACACACATAAACAACAAACCTAAAAGTAAAGTTTTATTTCTAACACTTCCCTTAAAACTTTACAATAAACATTAGTGCGAAGCGTTAATATTCAATAAATGTTATTCTTAATAATTCTCGCAGGTTTCCAAAAATAGCACATTAATTGGTTTCATACAAATGTCAATATCAACTTATTGTTTACTTGATACATATTTATTGACGATTTGCCTAGCTTTAACTGCTTTTGGACAATATGAAATCTGACATATACATGTTTGGATCGTCTATGAGCCTCGCTTGCAGCGATGTATTCAGCTTCTGGTTGATGGTGAGACGCACTGCTCTCTCGTGCTCATCCACGTAAATGCTCCACCACTATAGATGGATTTTGAAACAACTGCCAAATCATTAGGCACCCAACAGCCTCGTGTAATTTGACAGTTTTGAGTTGTCTTTCTCTTCTGGTTGCACATAAACTTTCACTGCCTTGTAGACACGATTTGAATTGTTCATTCAGAAACGTTGAAGAATCATCGTAGCGTACCTCTCCTGTATAAAGATGGACCCATCGACCAGCGTATGCTAAGAAAATAACCAACTGGTTCAAGGTTACCTCAAAGGCACTTCCCAATTCCTTTAACAAGTCATCCAGGTCATCTTTCCGTCGTTGCTGCAACCATCTCGTCGTCTACACAGATCGCTACTATCAGCTTCCCGGAACTATTTATTCTATGAAACAAACAAGGGTCTGCATCGCTTTAATCCAAACCGAACTGACACAAAACGTCGTTGAACCGATGATTACAGGACCTGGGTGACTGTTTCCATTCCATACATACTTCTTGTGAAATTTGCATATCCGCCTCGTGGAATCTTGGAATCCCTTTGGTATCTTTATGAAAATCTCTTCATTCAGTACGCAATTAAGGAAAGCTGATTTCATGTCACATTGCATTAACTCCAGATTCTCATTTGCAGTCACACTTAGAACTGTTATGATGGTGTCAATACGTGCAATCGGACTAAAAGTCTTGTCACAATAATGGACTTTTTGTTGAGTGAAGCCCTTCGCCTCCATGCATGCCTTAAAACGAACAATATCACTGTTAGCGTTGTATTTAGCGCGATTAGAGATTGTTTTATGTAAGAAGTTGTCATCGTCTTCTTCAGGGAGTTGATTTCTTCCTCCATCGCTGCTTCCACTGCTGATGATAAGACGAGTCGAGTGCTTCCTTGTAGCTTCTTGGTTCTTGAACCTCAGCCGACATTGCTTCGTAACGTTTTCGTCGAATTAACTTTGCTTGATCGCTCAATGATCTCCTTATAGTTTCTTCTTTTCTTTCAGGGCTCGTACCTCTTCAACAACATCCTTTGGAACATCCAAATTACAATCAAAAGCTCGTAGATTCTTTGCATCATTCTTCTTCTGACTCTTCAAAAAATACACAATCCTATACCTAGAATAATCACATGTGAAACTCAAAAAGTAGTTTGTTTCTCCCAACGAAGAGTTTTCCATTAGTCCACACAAGTCAGCGTGTATCAGTACACCTGTTTCACTACTCCGTTAACTCCGAGATTCAAAACTATTCCTGTGTTAACACAAGCTGCACAAAAACCGACCTCCGCTGTCGCATTGATCCCGTTATCCTCAAGAAATCGCTGTACGTGTCTCTATCTTTGGTCCCAACTTCTCATGCCAAAACTGCAAACTCTGCTTTACAGCCAGGTTGGTCTCTATGATATTTGTAATCCTGGGTACTTTAACTCAA
This sequence comes from Zhengitettix transpicula, assembly GCA_037074705.1. Taxonomy (NCBI): domain Eukaryota; kingdom Metazoa; phylum Arthropoda; class Insecta; order Orthoptera; family Tetrigidae; genus Zhengitettix; species Zhengitettix transpicula. Next base: position 200,060,020 of record CM073591.1, on the reverse strand, counting down.
AATATCATCTTGAACAACTTGCCGCATCGAACAGCACGCGCGTTTACAACTTCGGCCTTCGTTATTTCACAAGATAGCGTTTCAGCTTTCAGATCGTAATTCTAAGCAAGAATCGTTACAACAGACATAATATTTGTTCTAACGTCATAGACATACAAAACATCTTCCATCACACACTGAATCCACACTGCGGTCTCGAACTGGATCTTGCCTGCTCCAACTGCATTGATCGCAGATTAGATGCCAGTTCGAATTCGAATTGGGTTTATAAAGAGTTTCAAATAGTTAAACCATTCTCGGTGGGAAGTCATATTATCCGTGGCACCAGAATCCAAACCCCAAAAATCATCATCACATTCTGCATTTAAAACCTCAAAAGTAAACGTAGTTGTTTCCTTTGAATCATTTGTCTCACTCTTATCTTGGACAATGGACAAAAACATGTAATATGACCTTTCTGATTACACTTACGACAGCAAAAATTACCTTTATTCTTGTTCGTTTTGTTTTGTTGGCTTTTTAACATTTAAATCTTTCCTTTACCTGAATATCCCAAACTTTAACCTGTTGATTTAGAGGGTGATTTCATCGCCACCACAGCCTCCGTTTCTTCCTACTTGATAGCTAGTTGAGTCCGCCAAGCTTCATTTGACGTCAATATTCGTATCAACGTCGAAACGGTTTGCTGACCCTCTGACCTGGCCCACCCTGAAAAATATTTATTCAACGGAAATATTGGTCATGTTTCTCGGTTGTATTCGCGTTATTTTCATGTAACGACCCCTCCCATAAGGGGAAATGAGTTGTTATTATGCACCGAAAACGTCGGTAGAAATATTATCAATCTCTTTGATCCTGAGAATTATTTATAGAAAGCAAATATCGGGCGTTTGAGCATATTCAAAAATTTCCACACCCACCCCTGGAAATATTAGAAGTGTCTCACCCCCACAGTGTTTGTTTCCTGATCGCAAGGAACTCGTGTATGAAATTTTCTCCACGGGTGTTGATTTGTATCCAGAACATACATACCACTGTGAACAAAAAGTAAGGTGAATTTATTTATAAAATATAAATTCTTTATTTATTCTTCCAAATCAATTTCATCCCCTTCAAAGTAATCCCCGTCCGATAAAGCGCACTTTTTCCAACGCTTTTTCCAGTCCTCGAAACAGTCGGAATAGTCTTTTTCCGGTATAGTCTTCAAGACCTCCTTCGATTCGGTTTTTATCTCCTCAATCGTGTAAAAACGGCGTCCCCGCATTGGCCTTTTGAGTTTGCTGAATAGCCAGAAGTCGCACGGAGCCAAATCAGGCGAATACGGTGGTTGCGGAACGATATGAGTCGAGTTTTTGGCAAAAAAGTCGCGAAGAACCAATGCAGTATGACATGGTGCATTATCGTGATGAAGGAACCAAGAGTTGCTCGCCCATAATTCCGACCGTTTCAGACGAATAGCTTCACGAAAACGACGCATAACGCTCAAATAATATTCTTTGTTGACAGTTTGGCTCGGCGGAAGGAATTCATAGTGCACCACACCACGATAATCAAAGAAAACTGTCAACATGACCTTGATTTTCGATCGACTTTGCCGTCCTCTTTTCGGTCTTGCTTCACCTTTTTCACGATATTCGCTGGATTGGTCGGTCGTATGCGTAAATCCAAGTCTCATCTATAGTAATGATGCATTTCAAGTGATCCTGATAGTCAGACAGCAAAGTTTCACACACATCAACGCGGCGCTTTTTTCTCCCAAAAATTGAGCGATTTTGGCACCAATCGAGACTTGGGGCGTTTGAGACACAAAACATTCTTCAAAATGGTTTGGGCTGAGCCAAATGATATTTCAACTCTATCAGCGAGATCTCTAATTGTCCACCGACGATTTTCAAGCACCAAATCTTTGATTTTTTGGACGTGGCCCTCGTCGGTAGACGTTGATGGTCGTCCAGAGCGCGGTTCGTCTTCAACGCGTTCTCGGCCCTCTTTGAACTCGTTGTACCACTTATAAACGTTTTTTCGTGCCATAGTTTGATCAACAAAGGCCTTCCGCAACATTTTCAACGTGTCCGCACAAGAATATTCTTTCCGCAAACAAAATTTGATGCAAGATCTTTGCTCAACAAAATCACCCATTGCAAAAATCGAAAAATTCACTTTTGGTTGTTTACAAAAACACGTGTAATTCGGAGATAATTAAACCTGTTAAAAAACAGACGCTTGGCAAATATTATAGACAGTCCTACCAACCTAGGAAAAAAAAATTACCTGCCTTCCTAATACCTGGGAGTTTTAAATGATAATTTCACCTTACTTTATGATCACAGTAGTACGTACACATGTACAGACAATTTTATCTATGAGAGGATTTGAAGATGAAGATATACATTTTTATGGTACTAATCTTGTAAATTATGGTTATTGAGATTTTTAAATATAATCGCATTAAATTGAATTGAAAAACAATTAATACTTATTGACACACAATAGCAAATAAACTTTACACTTTGAACTTTTGATCACAGCAGTGAATATTTTTAAAGTCTTCTTGCAAATAATGTTCCTTAAAACGTTGTTCAAAATAACACAGTGAACTACAATCAGAATAAATAACAGTTCAGCTTAGATTTAGTTGGTAGGCAAATGAAAACTTTCTCTTCAGAGGTTTCAGTGGAGGTTGGCAAATATTTTTAGAAACAGAATACTTCCGCGGAAAACCTGGAGGTGTAGCTTTACATGTCATATATTAATTCACACACTCTTCTAATTGCTGTTTTCGCATGTCCTGGTGCACTGATGTCTGGCCATTTCCACAGCTGGCTGCTGAACGTGGGATGGATTGAATTAGATTCAGTGTCGTGAAGTAAACAGCAGGCAGAACAGACCAACTGCAGCGATAAGTAAGCAGACCCACAGCAAATGTCTGTTGTCTCCAGGGTTGACTACTAGTTAGGGCATCTGCCTACGGAGTTGATTGCTGGCTCGTACGAAATCATCTCATACTATCGCTGTAGTCTAGGAACTATGGTGCTGGCAGGTCTAGTGACATTAAAGGTGTTGTGTCGCAATTCTGTGGATATGTCCAAAGAAGCTTCTCGAAGTCGGGCTGGTGTCGATGGAGCAGCAGTTTGCTACCTGGCTATCTGTTGTACTTAATCCTTCTAACGGAAAGCTTCAGATCAATGTGAAATATTTAAAAGTGCAGTAAAGGTTGATATTTTTCTAAGTACAAACTTCTGAAGATCAAAGTAGAGTGGAGGTGCTGTGATGAAAACTCAAACCTGACTAACTTTTGGGCACTTGCAGATTGCCTTTTTATAGTCTTGCAGCAAGAGTTCCAAAGTTTTTCTTTACATGCAAGAATCAGATTACATGTTCAAGACCGTCAATCATCGCTTCCCATCATTAGTTACAAGTCTCGCTTTTTTCGTTATTACGGAACTGTGTCTTACCTGTTTACAAATTATTAAGAAACTGTGCCTTATTTGTATACATGCTGTGATAGACAGTTACAAAATTCTACAATGTATTTTAATAAGAGATAATTAACATATTAATTAATGATTTTAAGTCACATAATATGGAAAACTAATTAATTTTTAAAGGAGTTAAGATACATAAAACTGTTTACAATTACCTAAAATGGCTTCGAAATTAACTCCTTTCAGTTTATAATATATACCGAGTAATATTTAAAAAATTCAAAACAAATTTGAAACTGATTCTAATTTATCTAACTAACTTATATATATATATATATATATATATATATATATATATATATATATATATATATATATATATATTGTAGTAAATAACCTCACGTTGGGCCCCAATTATGTAATATTCATTTTAATTAATTGGATATAAGCCCCAAGTTGGGTGCAAATTATGCATTATTTAATATAAAAATGAGTAATGTTGCCCCACATTGGTAGTGCAAATAATGTGGTAACCTCTTAATATCTTGTGTCGATCAGGGTCGCCTACGGCCCCCCAGTAAAATATAGGAATTTACAAAATGAAAACAGGAAACTATAGCACTTTTTGCAATAGAAATCTAATGCTTATTTATTATCCACAACTAAAACTAAACAAATACCATGGAACGTCAAAGCGCCCCTCAATTGACTCAGCACATCTCAATGTATGCTTGTAACTTTGTGGTTTGTTAATTCTCAGAACAAACTTCGGAAAGTTTATTGAATCAATATGAATAAATCGGCTAGACGGCGAGCAAAATGTAGTTCAACTATTTTTAATGAACCAATCTCACAACCCTAAATTAAACACCCTTCTACACTTTGCTACAGCAAGCTGTATTGCCCAGTGCCACCATAGGAGATGTGGAGATAGGGTTTGTTGGAAGAACTATCATAGATAGACAGCAATTCACAGGATACCATCTCCCATGGCATTTTACCAACCTTTGGCAAGTTTATCTGAACCTCGAGTGAGATTCATTATACTAAATCCGCATGAAAACACAATGTCCTTCAAAAAATACAAGTTGGATCCCCTATAATGCAGAAAATTACTTAGGATCAGAATGATTCCACACTTGGACAAAAACAGCGACAAAAACATGCACCAGACAAAAAGTAAATATTCACCAATAACCACTCGACTGATGCTGGCGCTTGAGTACCGCTGGTGTTTGACTGACGCTCGGCTGAATGTAAACAAGTTCACTGACTGCTCGACTGATCTTTCGTTCCTTGCTTGACTGTGTGACCTTGTGCTCGATGGCGCTGATGCTCTACTTCCGCTCGACTGCTTGACTTGTGTTTACTTCTCAAGGCTTTTATACTTTTACCTCTAGACAAATTTTGACCTAGGGTTATATATATATATATATATATATATATATATATATTGTAATAATTGGTAATTAAGGCATTGTTCTAATTGAAAAGTTGAATTATAGAGGACACACTATTGTTAGCGGTAGCGGACGCCACAACAAACCGACAATGAAAGGAGAGTATTGTTGAATGGTGGGGAGAGGATTTACGCGCTTAAAATTAGGAGACGAACAGAGACAGTTGGGCAGTAAGCGGCGAGGACGAGCAGACACAGTTGGGCAGTAAGCGGCGAGGAGAACAGATCAAAAGTCTAATTCACGAAAGTTTGAACAGTTTTTTCAGTCAGCAGCGAAAATAAAAGAGGTTTAATTTAAGGAATGAAAGAATGTGTTCCGGTAATAAGTATGCTGTTACATCAAATTGCAAAAAGTAAAGCAATCTTCAGTCAACAGACCAAACTAGTGAGTTGCTTTTTCAACATGACTCATGAGATCTACAAATCCAGGTTACAGTAAATCATCGAGAAGTAACCAATTCATTTTAAACCAACCGACAAACTATGCTAATTAGAGACTGTGAATAATTAGAATTTGTGAAAATCCCACCATTGTGCTACGAAAATTTAATGTGAATCTTGGTCTGCCGTAAGTAGAAAGAAAACCTTAAAATTATTGTAAACCGTTTTAAAAGATAAATGTCAGATCGTTCTTTAATTATTGATAAAATGAAATTGTTTAAACTCAATCTTTTAGTATAAATTTCTTCATTAACAAATTTCGTCTATGTTTGGATGCATCAATTTCCTTATAAAGTAAATGTAAATTTTGTGTTCTTTGATTGTTTAAATTCTGCCATTATCAAACCCAGTTCAAGACCCTGAGATCCCAATTATATTTTGTATTTTGAATAATTGTTTTAAATTTTGGCATAATAAATTTTGTTTATTGCTTAAAGTTAATAGTGTATTTCATTTAAATGTCAACACATAAATAAGCAAGAATTATAATATATATATATATATATATATATATATATATATATATATACATATACATATACATATACACACACACACTGGGAAAGTTGGTTCAGATGGACAGTTTTTTGTCTCCATCATGTAGTGGGTGGTAACTGCTCAGAGGAACTGAAAGGATCAGCAGATTTGCAGATGGCGTGAGAACAGCAAGGAAGCTTTTTGTAAAATGGCCTGGATGGACATAGAGAGGCCCATGTTTGGCAAGATCTGTTTGGTTGCTCAGATGAAATAAGCTCTGAAGACAATGAATGAATTGCAATAAGCATGCAGAGGAAGGTGTGGCTAAAATTGACTGGACGATTAAGGAAGAGAACGTAAAATACACTCTGAAAGAGGGATTTCTGTAGAAGACAAGATAAGAAGAAATGTTGCTCGCCATTCCTTGGTTCTTAATAATTTAGACTGGCATCTTTGTATTATTGAAATTTTGGATTTACTGGCAGATCCCCATAATTTAATCCCATAACTCCATATTGATATAATTATGGTTTTGTAGAGTAGAAGTTTGTTTTCTATGGACACATGTGACTTGTGTTCTAGTAACCAGTACATGTGTTTTGTTTAATATCGATTTGTTTTATTTTCTTGGGTATATGAATTTTCCCATTGAGTCTTGCCATCAAGATATAGACCCAAATATTTGACAGAGAATGATTGAGGTATCTCTGTGTTGTGCAGTGTACATACTTTTTTTTACATAATGTAAACATCACATAAAAAGCAACCATGAAAATTTAACTAGTTGTATTAACTCTTACAGCCTGACTTTGAATAAAAGCTTAATATTATATTTTCTTCTTTGAAATTACTAATCAAGTTTCTGTTTTGTTTCAGGGTCCTATTGGTCTGGATGGTCCTAAAGGAGATCCGGTGAGTTTATATATTATCTACTGTGTCCTCACAATCAACATTAATTTGTAGGTTGAAAAAAATTAAAATATAATACGTCTGTTTGAAAATCTAATAATAAGACAAAATGAAGTGGTGATATAAACACCACACAGTGTTTCTGGAAACTTTGTTCCTTTTATCAGGTGATAATAAAAAACATACGCACACAAGAGCCAGGAGTGACACAACCACACAATAAGTTGACAAACTAAAAAGGCTTTGGATTTTGTCAACTGTATTGTGCAGTTGTGTCACTTCTGTCTCTTGAGGCTTTTGATTTGTTAACTCTTTTGGGCAGTTGTATCACTTCTCACATTGTGTGGTATTTATATCATAACTTCATTTTGTCTGTCATTTGGATATTTTATCTTATTACTATCTCATGTTCTAAGGCATTGCTTAATTTTTATAAACTAAAATAGCAGAGTGCCTAGCATTGCTTAGTGATGGAGAATTCACAGTAGGCCTATGCTAAGAGAGACAAAATAGTTGTAGAACCTTAAGAGAATCAAAAATAATACTGATACTTAAAGATAGTCTAATAAGTCCTGCTACCTTAAGTGAGTGAATAATACTCCCTGTACCTTAATATAGTAAAAGTAAATTAACAGTAATCCTTTGGTCATTTTTATAATATTCTATAACTAACTATTTTTCACACTGTCCCATGCTTATGGGGACTTTAATAAGTGACTTAGCTGGTTTCGTCACAGATACATAAAAAAATATGTGTTGGAATATAATATTAGCCATTTTAGGATATTTATCTCATTCCCACCCCTACCTACATCTCAGTGCAGAGGATATCCCCACCTCTATCATGGACAGAGAGATGATGAAGGGACTGAACTTCATATTAACTGGCATGCTGAATGTCATTGTCCAAATCTGCAAATCCCAGAACTCAAAATTAGACCCCAATCCCAGTCCTCACTCCCTACTAAATTTTAAGGGTTATCAAGTCCACCACTGCCCACATCAGTGCCCACATGTAAAATAGACAATGCTATCCACTTCTTTATCCTGTTTTTCCTAACTAGGTTTGTGGAAAGGTATTTTAGTTTGATTACTATCAAAAACTTTTATTAGAGTTAAACAATTTATTGTCATGACTTTATTTATAAAGTCAATTTTTCATAAATAAATTATTTAAAATGTAACTGAAAATAATGAAAATGAGTTGGATGATGATATTGCTGTTTTTGTTCCTCCCTGAAAGAGCATCCCATGTGTTATGCATGCCCTGCGCACCCACTCTCAGTGGCTCTGTTAAGTTAAAGTTAACTGCCATAGTGAAAGTCTATGTTCACTGATCTGAGCTATTTTACATTATTATTGTCTCCCCTTCCATTGCCATATCTACACAATGTCTAATCCCTTCCTGTAAGGAGTTGAAATTAGACTCAAACTACTTTTACAGTGATACTTTTATAGCTATTATTTTGAAACTGCCACCACTTGGTAGGATGCCCCTTGTAGCCGAACTTGAACTAACTGGCATAAGGGTTGTCATTGTTCACCTCAGCGAACTGAGAATGATTGATTTAACACTAATATGGTCCATCTTAAACTATTTTCCACCTCTTTCCCCCACCCCATCACTTTTTGGCCTGAATGCCATCTTAACTATCATGGTTATTGCTAACAATCCATTCAGCAACTCTTAAAGCCATGGATTTGTCTTTAACCTCATTCATTTCGACTTTATTTTTGTTTCCTGCCTTCCTTACCCCATCCTAGAGGTGCTTGCCTCCCTTGTCATCAGGATTAAAATGACATTAAGAGTGGCATCGCTAATCTCTGATCCAAAAAACTATTCATTCAATGCTAATTCAGTTTGTTTTTGTATGAATGAAAAATGCCACCCATTCCACCACATCCCCATCTCTAGGCCAAAGGGAACTTAACTTAAACTTAACTGCCAGTTTTCACTCAGAAAAACTGTGATATAAACACCAATCTTGGTCACTTTTGCATTTTTTTTGTGTGTCACCCCATTCCACCCGACCCCTAAGCTTATATTTTCTTAATTTTATTTATAGTCACATCAGCTGCTAAGGTTATTAGTGACTTGTACACTGTTTAGGTTGGACTTTGTCAGAGAACTAATTTCTTGGAATTTCACAGTATGGAAACTTACACCTGGGATTCAAACCTAGGACAGACCCTTACTAAATTATTGTCAAATATTGTTTAGTGATGTACAATAGAAAAAATTGACAGAACCAGAAATTAAACCCAGACCACAGCTAAATACTGTGATACTCTATCTGATGTACCCTGTCAACCCAAGCTCTATCTCTTTTGTATATAATTGTATTCTTGTCATAAATTTATAAATATCTATGTTGTTTTGGTCTGAATATTTTAAATAATTCCTTAATAGTAATGTAATGGCTGCTTTTAGGGCCGGCCTGGTGAAAAGGGCCAAAAAGGGGAATTGGGAAGTCCAGGTTTTGATGTATTCTCTGCTGTGAAGGTAAGTAGGAGAAAAGCATTGTAATGCTGGCACATGATATATTTATTTGCAGAAACTTTAGTTTTGTAGTGGAAAAATAAAGATGATGCCCAATTAAGATACAAAAATGGAATAGTATTAAACATAATGAGAGCTTAGTACTTAAAAATTAAATCCATTTCTATGAATTTTATTGATCCACATTTAGCAGAGCACAAACACATAACAAAGTTAAGTCTTAAAATTAAATACAGAATTTGTATTTACTCAAGGACTGCATAATAGTTTCCCTGAAATAAATTAAGAATGAATACAAAATTGGTTACATGTCATAATTGAGCTCAGGAAAATTGTAACTGATGATTTACAATGGAGTAAATCTAGAAGACAAATAATAATTATATATAAACAAGTGCTGACAAAAAAATTTTGTACTTATAAAAATAATATCAAATAGATTTCGGTTACAATTTGTATACATTGCCCAAATACTTCTATAACTATTAACCAAATATTTATGTTATATTCATAATTTTTTAATAGAATTTCTAAGGCTTGCTCAGTCTGCAATACTTATTGTAACCAAAATGAATCTAACAATTATTTTATTTTATTTTATTAAAATTAACTCTTAGTCCATAGAGTTTACAGTTGTGTTAATTTAACATAATAAAACTATTTACAATTGTGAATATTTAACAAATAAAATATAATAAAGTTATTTACAATTTGTAAATATTTAGCATGTAAACTTGGGGTCTTGGATATGACCCTTGTCATTCCAAGTTAGAGACAAAAGAAACCAATTAACTTGTTTACAACATATTAACGAAGGTTAGCCGGCATGAAGTTTGGGATTGATCTGATCATCAGAGAAACTTCATGTTATGAAAAACATTAAGGAGTTTATGGGAGAAGATGGGAAGAACAGATATTTAGGGAGTATGTAGTGCCAGTTGGTAGGTGGGGGTTAGAGTTAGGTAATTCCGGAGTGATTTAGGGGGAGGATGATAGTTTATGTTTTAGTCTGCATTTTTGTGCAGGTGGGGGTGGATTACTGTAGAAGAGCTGAATGGTTGGATTTGAATGGTTGATGGAGCTATTTATTATGGACTTGGTAGATTTATGAATTATGGCAGGAATTAGGGGAATTTCAAGGTATTTGTGGATAACTGAGTTGCGAAGGTATTGAGGGGAATTCGAGATTAAACAGAGAATTTTGTTTTGTTTGTATTTTGTTGGAGTAGGCAGAGGCAGTGGACCCCCTTATGGCACATGAGTACGACCATATGGGGCGGATTAAGGATAAATAGAGAAATCTTTTTGTGCTAAGGCATATGGGAGATTTTCTGTTATGAGGGAAGAATTGTTTTATTTTGTTGCTGATTCTGGAGGTAATGTGGGCTATGTGAGTGTGAATTTGGTGTTGAGGATATGGCGTAGGTATGGTGTAGTTTGTTGGATAGGTATTTTGGTGCCGTTCAGAAAAAAGGATTGGTTGAGGGAATATTTGGTTTTAAGGGTGAAGGGAATGATTGTTGATTTGGTAGGGTTTTTGCTGAGTCTCCATTTTTTAGCCCAGCTTTCAATATCATTGAGGGTGATTTGTAGTTTTCTGGAGCCTGAGTATAGAGAGGATGTTTGGAAGAGTATGACAAGGTCATCTGCAAAAATTACTGTTTTAGTAGATTGGTTTTGAGGTATGTTGTTAAAATAGAAGTTGAAGAAGAAAGGGCCTAGGATGCTGCCTTGGGGAACACCAGAGGAAATAGGGAAGGAATTTGAAAGGTTATTGTTAAATTTGATAGAGAAGGAGTAAGGATTCTGAAGAGGGAATCATTAAGTGGAACCTAACAATGAGTTTAAAGAACTACATAAGTATTATGGGATGTTTATAAAGAATAAACAATAAAATTATTTATAATTAATTATAAAAATAATTTTAATAATCAGGAATCATCAATTTTATTTAAATTTTTTGTATCATTTTTCACATTTATAGTCAAATTATTGTATCTTTTATGCAACATTTCAATCACCAATCTTGAAAACGTTCTATATCATTCATCTAAAATTGTAGTATTTTACCAGTCAATACCATGGTTATTTAAATGTGTGTGTTTGAACACCAGTGACTATTTTTTAATGTTGATCTTAGATTCTTTTTTTTAAGTTTTTTAATTTATTTCATTGAACACTTTATGCAGTCCTAGAATGTTTTTTTGTTAATAAATTATTTCTGATCTATATTGATATCAGACAAATATTACTATTAATTAAATGTATAGACTATTGAGATTCATTCATGAAAACTTAGTTTTCATATTAGAATTAAAAATTGTTACTAAATAAAATGTCATTTTTACAGAAATATAAACCATATCATACTTAGCATGAAACTGACCAAACAATTGAAATATAAAATATCAATGGAATATATTTCTAACTTTTTAAGACTTTCATTAGAGTGAATTTAATTATGTACCTCATCAATGATAATTATTTTTATGAGCTATATAAATTGTATCTTCTAAATAGTAATAAAAATTATACTATATGATAACCATGTGATAGCAGTCCCTTATTGTTTATTGTTCCTTAATTATACTTCACAAGATTTTGAATTGTATGGCATATTTATTATTTATGATTTTACATTTCAAACATATTGAATGTAACATAAAAGTTGAAAGCTGCTGTTGTATAATTAAGAAACAATAATCAACTGCAGACTCTTTCTTCATTGTTTAATAATTTTTATTATTATTCAGTACAATATTCACTCCAATCAAACTCAAAATATAGTTTCTTAAATGAATTATTTATTTCTTAATGTAAGTGATCATGTGAGAAACATACAAAGTCATTATCTACACTGTTGTTTGCATTAATCTGTAATAAAACATGAAGCCAACAAATATTTTAAGAAATAATGTCTGGTATTTCTTTGGTTTTTGATGCCTTATTTATAATCACAGCTAACCAAAGAATACCAATAATTAATATATATTTTTGTCTCCTTGGTTTTTCCATTTTCTAAAACTACATGAAAAGATTTAAGATCACTCATTCTCAAGCTTGTAACTAATAATTTTTCATACACATATGCATAATGCATTGACTTTCCACCTCTATATTATTTAAGGGATGAAAATAATTTTGAGGAAGAAATACCTCATAATGATTTGATTCAAACTACATGCTATCAAAAATATATTTCTAATCATCAAAGTTATAATAATGGTCACGTGGTTCCAGAACTATACATTTCTAATATAATTTAAGAATGTTGTGATCGAATATTACATGGGTTCCTAATTAAGGAAGGGGTGCAAAAGATGTTTTCATAAAAGTAACATTCCTTGAACAACATTACTTCTTTTATTACAAAAACCAGTAATGTAACAAACAGTTCCAAAAATAATTATTTACTTGAAACCTAGAAATTATCTTGAGTATTCATATTTTTATTTTGAGGCTAAAATATCGACATTGACAGACAAAGTGCCACATTCTAAGGTTAACCTCAAAGTTAAAAAATTAACGAAGGTTTTTATATGGCCATTTGGCTGTTTTTTTTTTTGTAGCCGAAAATATTCATATAATATATCATTATACCCACCTGTCTGTTCACAGGGTCTTAAAAGATCTGTAACAACATTACGTGGTGGTACTCTAGGGTATGCAGAAATTGTAGCTGTTAAGGTGAGAACATCCAATGCAGTTGTTGTAGACATTGTTGGATGTTGTAGTTAACCAAATTAGTTCTACTGTGTAACTTGGTGGATGGAAATTCAGACTGATATTCCCCTTACCTTTCTTTCTTTACCTTTATATATATATATATATATATATATATATATATATATATATATATATATGAGAATTAAAATGTAAACATTGTGCATTACTAGAGCATGAAAGCTAGGTTGCTTGAAAGAGAGTCAACACAGAGAAAGTTTATGTTATGCAATGTTATTTTTTTTACATATCTGCTCTACATTCATGAATATATAGTGTATGTATACTAGTTTTTTAAAATATATTTATATTTCAAGAACTATAACTGACACTTTGCTGTAAGTTAATTAGTTAACCCTCAATAAAGTTAATTTGATTATAGAATATAACGTATATATTGTTTAATGATCAGGAGGAAAACATTAGGCCTGTCTATATGGCTGAGGTTTGTTTGAAATTATTTCTTTTGTCCTTGGAAATTATGTTTTCTAATTAGCTATCTAAATATTTGTGAATTTTTTTTTCTCATAAGTTTAAAAATTAGAGTGAATATATTTTATTTACCTCAACAGAGCAGATCATTTCACAGAGAATCTATAAATTGAAACAACTTCTAAAAATATTGTTTTATTTGTTTATTTTCTCTTGTTAAACACTACCATCAAGCGGCCTAGTTTGAACTGTGTTTGTTGTTTTCCATAAATATGTTTTTTAGAAATCTGGAATTTTTAGTTGTAATAGATTTCAATATGTATATGCATGCAAAACCATTTAACTTTTTTGCATCTTTATGGGAAACATTTGTACTAATTATCATAATAATCTGTAGTATATATATATATATATAGCATGTGTAGCTATTTTTGTTAACCCAGTAACATTTGTAGGGTCTTCAGGAACTTGGCCATAATATTTCTGCACAGCAGATCATCAAGTTAAAGGTAAGTCATTATTAATAATCATTTCACCTGCACCATCTAAATGATTATTTATACATCATTTTTCATAAATATATTTTTCATTCTTGGTGAAATACATTCTGTCAGATTACAGACACAGTGCAAATTCTTTATATTGATCTCATCAAATTACTTTTAAATATTATTTTCAATTAAAATAATTTAATTGTCTTTAAGTTAATTCATACTCGCTGTTTCTTTTTCTACTTCTTTTCTTTTCATTTCACACAGAAATACAATTGTACTTAACCTAGGATAATAGGCTTTTTTCATTTTAATTCATGTCCCAAATGCATTGTAATTACAGTTTCTTTATCACTGTGTTTACTCAACAAGAAGAAACAGAATATATCTATTCTATCATTCCTCATCTGTGTCAATAATATCTCACAATAAGTTTCTTGCAGAATTGGAAGTGTTTGTACAAATGGGCAGTCTGATATTTAGCTGATGCATGGTAATAATGTACATACCATTCTTACTATATAGCTTCCCATTACTTTCATAATTCTAGTAACTTGAAACTTCCTTTGCATGATAAGTGTTCAAAGAACTGCATGTCTTTTGTTAATTTGGAAATTTTACTTAATTAGTATTGCTAACACATTTAGAAGTTAAGTATTGTTCAAGATGCATCACTAAAAGTGTAGTGTTTGCCACAAAGAATGAACATGCATAAAATTATTTTATTAGCCATTTGAGAATACTTTCAATATATATTTTTTGTGTACTAATTAAATCTCATTTTATCCTAAGTATATCTTATTGGTCTTCTTTAAGCAATATAAGCCAAATTATTTGATTGCAAGCACAAAAGTATCAATATATATATATATATATATATATATATATATATATATATATATATATATATACTTGTAATTTGGATGTTAACCTGAACTACTGTTGGATACAATTAACAACTAAACCAAAAGTTTCTAATTTTCACTTTTCATGCAATATATGAATACAAATCTTTTATCTTAAGTATATTATTTAATGTTAAAGATTATCCTCAGTATTAATAATATGAGAAAATGAAGGGAGAGATAGAGTGTAAATACAACTAGAATCATACATTAAAGAAGCAATGAACAAGGTAAAAAAAATCAACATTGAGACAGTCCACTTATTGTAAAAAAACGCATGATGCCCAGCCTTCCATGGTAACCAGGGACAATAAATATAACAGGTGGATGGGTACTGACTGACTACTACTTTTAATGTTCATGAACAGCAAATCATTTAATAACACCTGTGCTATACTTAAAAGGAAAGAGCGTAGCTTCTCTTGAGTCACAAACCATGTTAAAATTAATCACTGAAACTTTCTTACAAAAGTGGTCCAGTCCATGCCTGAAAATACTGGTGCTCCTAAGAATGTGAAGCATCTGAACACAACCCTTGTGCAGGTTGGGAGTATACTGAAGAAGAAATATTTTACATCTGGTTTGGATTGAGAATGGAGCTAATTTGATGTAGCCCACAAAATTAGATTGTGTTGGCTGGTGGACTAAATTTTTTATATTGGTAAAGGATATGGGTTATTGAGACAAGGAAAAGCTGTCACAACTTATTTAGCTGACATACGGATGCAACATAGGTTCTGTGGAAGGGTAAATATAAAATGTTGGGATGGAGAGTGATAATAGTATATAAATCTGGTAAAGAAAATATAATATAATCTGCACTGTTGTGTAACATAGTTCCTCATTATGCTTACTAGATAAAGAATGTTTCTGAGATAAAATATAATTTTTTCGAAAACTAGTTTTGTATTTCAAACAACATATTATACAAGAAATACATTGTATAAAACTAAAAGTATTAAAATTTTATATTGAAATGTGAAATAATCACAGAGATTGTAACCAATACTTATTGAATTTTATCATTGCTGTTGGCCCCTAAGGAGCAGTATTATCTGATGAAATTATATATTCACTGCCATCACTACTATTCATTATGCAACTTTATGTAATGCAACCCCTCATAATTAAATATTAAAAACAAAAGACCTATTAGAAAAATTTATTATTCTATTTAAAACATAACATTTAAAAGATACACTGTTTCATTCCTGATTGGGACTTCTCGATATTTGTAATTGTACACCTGCAGAGGTCCCAATCAAGGGAGAAACATTGTGTTTGTTAAACATATGATAAATAAAATGATTTAGTAACATAATATTTATTCAGTATTAAAAAATATTCATCAGTTCTGTGTGTTCATATTTGCTATCTAATACAATTCCAGGGAGAACCAGGTGAACCTGGTCCCCCAGGACCACCTGGACCTCAGGGACCAGAAGGTTTGCCAGGACATGATGGTCGTCAAGGAATTCCAGGAGAGCCTGGGCCGCCAGGAGAGAAAGGTCCTGCTGGTCCAACTGGGCCACCAGGGTCAGCGGGAAGTCCTGGTCTACCTGGTCCTTCGGTTTGTATATTTATGTATATATCTATATACATCTTTTTGCATACTTTTTATTATAAAAGTAAACTAAAAGAACAGTGTGACAACTATTGATTATTTGTTATAATAGCTATTATTGAAAGAATTGTACAACAAATGTTTGAAATGTACAAAGTAAATTTCATGAATTAACTTTTTAATTTGGTTTTATAGTATAAAATGATTCTATTATAGTCATTGTTGTAATTAGAAGCAGTCGTATCACCACCAACACCACCATGTATTGTAAGGATTAATATTATCTTTGCATTTATGGATATGGTCATACTCCTGATCATTGATACAGAAATGGCATATTGCACGTTATTGTTCATTATCAGTAATATGTATTAATGTAGTAGAAATAAATTTACTCATATTTTAACGGTAATTGGAAATGAGAAATTCTTTTAAATGGCAAAATATTAATGCATTTTATTTGTGACTTTTATAGGATTAATTTGAAATATTTTAGATATAAAAATTATTGTTAGGTTCAGTAGCACTATTGCATCACTGTTAAAAATATCTGAGAGATATATCCAACATTAACTTATTGCATTCCTGTCATTTTAAACATATTTTCAACTTTCAGGTCCTAGAGATTTTTATGGACAATTATTATCAGTTTTTGTTATTGCTTTTCTCAAATTATTGATTACATAAAATTCACTATATTCTTTTATTGAAGGAATTTTAATTTTGAAAAAATAAATCTATCCAAAGCCCTTAAATATACCATGTCTTTCTGAAAGAAAATTTATCACATTGAAAACTCAGTAATTATTTATCATAAATATTGTTCCATTAATTAGTGGTACACATTTATGTCATGCTCATGGTTGCCACCAGTCAGTGATTATTCCAGAGTTATCAATGAAATATACAAATAGCAAAAATATTACATCAGGTAAAGGCAACTTATCTAATCACTTAATGATTTATAACAAATATTTTAAAACCATGAAATTAAATTCCTAAAAACAATGTTTGTAGATTTCTATTAAATCTGAGATAAAAAGAAACTGGGTTGAGAGCCACCATAGCAGTGTTATTTTGGAAGCTTGTTGCTAGTAGGTGAACATTGTTGTAGGCAATGGATGCCACACTACTTATGCAATTTTAACAACTAATACTTTGAAAACTATTGGAAAAATCCGAAATTTCAGCTCAAATAACTTCATCTGCTAAGATGACAGAAATCACAAAAATTTATTGTCCAATTTATTTGCTGTTACAAATTCCATGCACTGAACATTGGATTAATCAAAACTATCTAGTAACACACCATGTAACCATGATATATTCCAAGAAATGGAAGAGATTGAGTTATGATTGATGAAAAAATTTATACATTGCAATTTCAATTTTGATAAAGCATTATTACTATGCTATACAGTAACAATGGAGTCAGAAAAATTTGATAAAATGTTACTAAAGTAACAAGAAATCTAAGCATATGCTTTTATTTTGAAATAAACAAACTAATTATTTTTTCTTTCATCCGAGGAACACTGACATTTTTTATGATTAAATTAAATGTGTGAGCTTAGGCCCTTGAAAATTAGACATGTTATGATTTCTCAACCTGGTGATAACAACTTCAACATATATATATATATATATATATATATATATATATATATATATATATATATATATATATATATATATATAGAGAGAGAGAGAGAGAGAGAGAGAGAGAGAGAGAGAGAGAGAGAAATTTTTGGAGGCTCTCACCTTGTAGCTAGTAGCCCATAAACAATTAACACCCCACCAAACTTTCTCTGTCAAGGGAAGGTCGTGGCATAGGAAAGGTTCTGATAGTGATCATTCATACAAAGCACTTTATACACACTTATACGTTTAAACATGCATATGAACATGCAAGTGGTCGACCAAGTGAAGTGATCATGCCAGTAATAGTGACAAAAATCCACAAAATGATTTTGAATGACCGTCAGCTAAAAGTGCACAAGCTAGCAGACAAGGTAGGCATTTCATTAAGTACTGTACATCAAATGTTGACTGAAAATTTGGAAAAGAGAAAGCTGTGACAAGTTTGGTTCCATCTTAGCTTATAATGGAACAAAAACATGGTCATGAGGATGTTTCAATCAAGTGATTAGTGATGTTTCACAACAATAAGGCCAAGTTTTAGCATCAATTTATACCCATGGATGGAACATGGATCCATCATTTCACACCGGAAACCAAGGTACAGTCAAAACAATGAACTGAAACAGAAAAATTGGCTCCAAAAAAGGGGAAGACATTTTCATCTGCTGGCAGGGTTATGGTATCAGTTTTTTAGAGATGCACTTGGAATAATTATCATTGATTACCTTTAAAAAGGAAAAACAATCAACAGCAAGTATAATACAAACTTGTTGCAGTGTTTGAGTGATGAAGTCAAGAAAAAATTACTGCATGTGGCAAAAAAAGTATGTTGTTTCATAATAGACAATGCACCAGTTTACACTTTCATTATTACAGTGGCCAAAATCAATGAGTTAAAGTTGGAATTGCTTCCTCATGCACACTCTTTGCCACATTTAGCTCCCTTAAAATGTTTCTTCTCTCCAAACTTTAAAAAAAATGGGATAGAGGTAAATAATTTGTCATCAAAGAAGTGGAATCGGCTGGAAACTGCTACTTTGAGGAACAATTCTTCTTTTCAAATCTTTGCCATCAGTATTACTGACATGATATTGCCTAAGCATACAATTAAGACAGAAATCTTCCCACATTGGAAAATTTATGAAAAAGGAGGGTCAGTGTTAAGCATTGGTAGAAATTGTTGAAGTTGTGACTTTGGACTACTGGAAATTGGGTTTTGAATAGTTTGAAGTGCTTTGGTGGTTATTAATGCATTCAGGGAAGGGTTGTTTGGTTTGGCCGATATAGAAAGCAGGACAGAATTTGTAATTAATTTGGTAGATGATGTGGAAGGAGAGGCAGGTTATGTTTTCTTTGATTTTGTATATGGCTATTTGAGGAGGATTTTAGTGGGATGGAAGATGGGGCAGACATGGCACCTGTTTCCTACCTCAAGGTTGTCTCCCGGTTCAAGTAGGGGAGTTTTAGGGTGGGGCCAACAATGATATTGCAGAGATTGGGAGGGCACCTGAAGGCAGGTGGGGAGTATTGTGGAAAGTATGTTTTTAAGATCTGGGTTGGATAGCAGTCCAGTGTAGGCCAGGCGGAGAATGGAGGTGAGTTTTTGTAGACCAGGAAAGTAGGTGTTCAATATATTGTTCTCGGAGTTCAACTGGGTTTTGCATAATTATAGTAGAATGCAACGTTTCGACGACTAAAAGCTCTGTCGTCATCTTCTAGAAGATTCGCCTAGAAGATGACGACAGAGCTTTTAGTCGTCAAAATGTTGCATTCTACTATAATTATGCAAAACCCGGTTGAACTCCGAGAACAATATATTGAACAACTGCACCGGGAAAGGCTTCAATCTTTGATTAAAGTAGGTGTTGTGGTTAGGGTGGACTACATTTCTTGTGTTGATCAGGGATGGTTGAGGGTAGTTGGACAGTAGATAGTGCATGGTAAATTTGCTTCTTGAGGAGGTCTCTAGGGTATGAAGCTTTGAGGAACCACCTAGTGAATATGGCAAGACTGTTCTAAATTTGAGCGGTCCTAACAAAGCATATTATATAAAATTGGTATGGAAAGGAAAGAGAGATAGGTTGCAGCTTACCTGAAAGTGAGGTGTGGTGTAACCATAAGGAACTGAAGGTTGTTCATCAAATTTTCGGAAAATTTGAAGAACAACCTTCAGTTCTGCACTTCACTTTCAGGTAAGCCACAACCTATCTCTCTTTCCTTTCCATACCAATATTGCAATTATTTTTGACAATGTCACATCCTTACTAATATCATTTATATTCAATAAAATGTAGTAATCTGTTTGCTTGCCCATCAGTTTTTTGGGCAAACAACTGCAACGATTATATGCTGACTCTTTATTTCTGTGAAGCAGAATAATTTCTGAGTCCAGCATATGTGTACAAATCATAAGATTCGTCAGTTTTTATTTTATCAAGTGAAAAACCAAACTGATGATTTTAATAGTTTCTTGATTGAAACATAAATTCATCAGGCATGGTTTTGAACAACATGTGGCTTTAAGTACACTTTTGTACAGCATCTGCATACTACTGCTCCTTACTTGGAACTGCCTTTTCAAGGCAACAACAATAAAGCTCACCCACCTCAATTGTCAAGAACTCAACAATACACAAAAATACCCAATGTATATATAAAACACTTAAAGGAAAATGTGACAAACCAAAATTAAATAACACGTTTAAATAGGAATAAGTGACAGCAATGCCAGCTTACCTGAAATCAATAGTTGGTCCTTTCTGGGATAGGTGGAAGTTCAAAGTTTTTAGGGCTAGAGCCCCATCGTCAGGAAGGAAGATCTTAGCTGCATGCCAGCCATGTACAAATTAATGAATTCAAATTAAAGTTGGCCAGCCGTTAGAGAGAAACAAGTAACACCCAACAAAGCCAACAACACTCTGCCTCTCTCTCTCTCAGAAAATGGTCACAACAATGAAAAAATAACGGAAAAATACAGACATTTGAACACACATACAAACAAACACGTTAGAATTAAAGAAATATTAAGAATTTAAAAAGTAGAAGAATGATAATACAGAAAGGACAGAACAGAACAGATCATATAACAATTATCATAATATAATGCTGAAACAAGATTTCAACACAACATCACAACCACTGCCACAGTGACCACTATAATAATATTTGAGGATGTTGAGTCCAGGACTTTGCCTAGATTTTAAGATAAGAATTCTCAAAGATGGAGTTCAGCATCTGATTTAAGGCTTTAAGGAGGGTCAGTGTGTAGCATTGGTACATACATATGCATACAAATATGCACATACATACACATATGTGTGCATATACATTCATAAATGTATAAATACACTTATACATACTCACATGGACTCATGTAAGTAGGACTGGCAGGTAGGAAGGGCACTATTTAAAGAATGTTGAGTCCAGGACTTTGCCTGGACTGTAAGACATGTTGAAAAGAGAGTTCCCATAGATGGAGTTCAGCCTCTGATGAGGTTTGAGCTTTATGGATGGTGAGTGTAAACAATTGTTTGAAATTGTATGGTAGATTGTGTGGGAGGAGAGGCAGGTGATATTTTCTTTGATTTTGTATGATTCTGGTTGATAGTGGTGGGCTGTAAGATATGGCAGACGTAGCATCTGTTCCTACCACAAGGTTTGCAACCCAGCATAAATAGGCAGGTGAGGTTGTGGGCATGCAGGGGTTATCGAGTTAATTGCAGAGGTTGGGTGGGTGCTTGAAGGCAAACATCAGGATTTTATTGCAGTCCAGTGTACGCTAGCAGAGAATAATTGAAGTAGGCCATTATGTGGGGTGGACTACTTTTCTTTTTTTGGTCCAGAAGGGGTGTGGGTGTTCGGAAATTTGATCTGTTTTTGGAGGAGGTCTCTGGGATAGTTTATATTGATGAAGGCATTGATGATTTGGAGGTCAGACTATTCCTGGTGGAGCAAATATGTGCTCCCCTGATGGCTAGATTTTATTGGAGGGAGCGATTTGTGTGGTTTCGGTAAATATATATCGGCACTTTTCTTTTCAGCCATATAAAGTTTAATATTCCCAAAATTATTTTATTCTTTTTCTTATTTCAAAAAGTTTTTAATCTGTATTTTATTGAAAATTATCAATCATTTCCTGGAGATCAGTTACAATTCAAAACTGTAAATGTGCCATTTATCTATCATGAAAATTTCATTTTGATTTTTTATGTACACATGTGGTATTTATATTATCACTTCTTTTGTTTGCATTTGGCTATTTTGCTTATTAACTTTCAATCGGATGTAAATTTTATATTTGTTGACTCAAAAAACTCAAAAAAAACCTTTTAAAGCTCAATAGTAATTTATTTTGCAATACTGGTGCATATGTAAAAGATAATTCATTAATTTTTACCAATGCAGAATAGGCTCAGGTGTAATATAATTTTTATTTCATCCCTGTAATATTTAATTATTTCCAAGAACTAATAGATAAAATATTAAAATGTGGTATGATTTTATGTTATGGAGATTAAAGCATAAAGTAGTCAGTTTATAGATTTAATTATTTCTTAAAATTGTAATGCAACAGGGTCTTCCTGGCCGGCAAGGGCGAGAAGGTGAGCTTGGCATCCCTGGCTGGCCTGTAAGTTTACTTTCAGCAGACAATGCTTCTCTTTGCATTTTCTTTTAGATTTGCACCAGTGGAGAATTGCTTTCCTTTGAACACCCAATAACAACATGCATTTATAATGAGAACACTTATAATTTCATAAAACATTGGATTACATCTGGAGTGATAAAATCAATCATTAATAAGAACAGTTTAGCTGTTATACTGTAAAACAACTCATATCTATTCTCACTAGGAGAAAACAAATTCATATATTATATTTATATTTAATTATGACTCCAGTAGTCCTCAACTGAATAAATTGAACTAAATTACATTTATATACATAAACATGAAAGACATTAATAGGAAAAGAAACATAATGAGAGATATTCAAAAATATTATTAATTACACACATAAATAATGTTACAAATACATTTAAAAAACAATTTAAAATAGACAAGTAAATACATAAATAAAAATTAAGATGAAATGTAAACTAAACTTAAAAACATCACTAATTTTCACTAATACATTGTGGATTACTCCAGGCAGGATTACTTGACCAGTGACAATGATTAAACATGTAAAAAAAAATGAGTGTACACAGAGAGAAGACAATTGATTCAAATTTGGCCCTACAAATGAAATATAAACAATTTAAGGATACTTATGTCTATATCTAGGAAAAACTAAGGAAATTGTGGATGCTCTTAAATATTCACTCCCTCTTCTCTATCCATTCCTCCTCTCTTCTTAGAAAACCCCAATAAGACTGTCTATATTTAGCTAGTCCTGGACTTGGCCCGGTGCCGAGATGGTTAAGGCGTCCGCGTACTGAGCAGAATACATGGATTCAAGCCCCACCCTGGCTGAATATTACCCAATTTTGATAGGAAAGGCAGCAGCTGACTTACCATGAATAGGCAGGTTTGGAAGAGTCAAATTTTTAGGCCTGAGCCCCTTATCTTTAGAGCAGAAGAACTTAGCATCATGCCAGTGTGAAAATTTAACATGTTTTCTCTGAACCTAGCCTTACTGTTGATTTGTAAGTATATTTAGATAGGAAACAGAGACTTACCTGAAATCAATAGTTAGTCCAGTCAGGCTGAGAAAAATAATTCAAATTTTCTAGAACCTGAACACCCTTCATCCAGATAGTAGGTCTGAACTGTGTGCCTGCCCAGCACAAAGTTCAGACCTACTATCTTGAATAAGGCAAATCAGATCTTCAAAAATTTGACATTTTATTTCTTTCCAGCCTGAATATGCCAACTTTCATTTAAGGTTGCTCTCTGTGTCTCTTTCCTATATGGAAGACGAGTTTCTTCTGAATTAAAATTTCATGCCTGCCTGGATTCAGATTTCCACTTATAACTTATCTGCTGTATCTCTTTAATCCCAAAAATATAAGATCAACTTCACTTAAGATTTCACACCTTACTGAATGCACATGTCCATAAAACATATCAAATATATTTCCTGCCCTCATGCTTCTGCACCAAAACATAGTTGCCATTCCACATGAGAGGAATCAAGGAACATATGTCTAATATCAAACTTCCCATTGATAAAGAATTTGTAGTCTCCAAATATATCATCAATTAAAAACATTCATTTGATTGGCAAAATGCTAATATTTTAGACATTGACACCAAGTACAATTCCAGCCTTATATTAAAGATGCTTCACATTAAAACAAACATCACAGCAATTAATGTACAAATAGACTATTAAACTCAACAATTTCTATGATCTGTTAGTGTTACTCTAAACCTTCTGCTTTCCCATTGTCATTGCTCCCTTACTGTTATGCTAAACCTTGTTTTTGTTGGAGAAAATTGACTGTATTTGCTGTGTTAATAGTCATTTACTCTTTGACATGACAGCTTTATGTGTTTTGACACTTGGAAGTTAGTTATGTTCTGTTCTCTGTTCCGTCCGGATAGGACGCACTTGTTTTTCCTTAATAGGTTATGTGCAGAGTCACTCTTCCACTGCGTGTACTCATAGTTAATTGCTGATAATTGTAGATTGTTTAATTATCAGTGGGATGAAGTGTTCAGTTACAAGTTTATTTAGATTCTGTAGACGGAGAACACTTTTGGTTCATTCATGGTTTGTATTCTGACAGCTAACCATGTCTGAGAGTCACGAAAACAAACACAGGATCAATAAGCTAGTAGGGCAGAGTAACTAGGAAAATTGTAAGTGGCAGATGAAGTTATACCTACTGCAGCTTGAGCTGTTGGAGATCGTGAACGGCACGCGGCCGTGTCCGACAGCGCCGGAAGGAGCTGTGCCACCAGCAGCACAAATTAGCTGGCAGCGTGAAAACTACACAGCGGCATCTATCATTTCTGTGTCTGTGGCGGCAGAGCAGATGGTTCACATACATCGTATGAGATTTGGACAATGCTGCATTCTATCTATGAACGAACTGAGTCTCGTCGCCTCGATCTTCTAATGGACGAATTCTTTGATAAACGACGTGAGCCAGAGAAGACTATAGATACTTTTGTATCAGAAATGGCAAACCTGTTTGCCGATGTTTTCGAGGACCTTGCAAAGGTTAAGTCTACAGCATTGCCAGAGCGGGGTTTGCATAATTGAATTCTGTGAAATGCCGGTGACGAGTATAAATTGATGAATATTGACTATTAATATCATTGTATAATTGTCATTGTGGTTGCATTGTGAAAGTGCAATAGTTTCTTATGTACATTGCACATTGTTATTGCTCTGTATATATCTTGTAGTTGTGATTGTGAGTTCCGTTTCGCTGAACGTATTCTTTTAATAAAAACCTATAAAAAGTGATATCATAGGAGTTATTACTCATAAAACCCAACAGGTTATGGGCCCAGGCATTAATAAAAGTTTGCGAAACTAGGATACGTGAGTGTTAGAAAGATCGGTTCATAACCTCTACTCAAGTTTATAATTGTGGTAACTTTTGACCGACCATAACTCTTTCCTTGCGGCTAAAAAAACAACATATAAGTGCCGAAATGTCGATGAAAGACACAGACTTGTCTTCTGTGGAAACATTAGTTGATAAAAATAGCTTCGCTATGCAGAAGTTTGATATAAGTGTTTTATTACATGCAACGGCGATCGAGTATGTTGTGTTCGGAGAGAAGAAACTTGGAGGGGGCTACAGAAAAAGAAAGATCAAGATGGTAGCAAGATGATGCTAAAGCCCAAAGAATAATTGTCTTTACGATTGATAAGAAATTTAAGATACACATAATAAATTGCAACACTGATGCAGCTATGTACAAGAAGTTGGAGAGTTTGTTTATGAGGGACCAAATCCAGGCGCAAAACGTACTTTTGGAGGAATTTTTTCACTTTGAATATGATTCCAACAAAGACATGTCTACAAACGTGAGTGTTTTGGAAAAACATTGTTAGGATAAACGCCACATCAGAGAAGATTGGTGGCGAAATTCACATCGCACGTTTTATGTTAACTTTACCCAAGTTTTTTCAGCCTCATTTTACAACCGCTTGGGATTCGACTTCGAAGGAAGAAGAAACATTGGAAAATCTCAAAGCACGTTTGATAAGGGACGAAATGTGCTATTATGCAGTTACTGAAAATAACTCTATTGCATTCAAAACCAAAGAATTATAATGTTATGGATGTAATTTCATATCACATTTTATTTGGAACTGTCCCGAAAATAATGACAGAAATACGTCTAAAAAGTACTTACTGTAAGAAGATAAATCACCCCGAAAGTTTCAACAACAGAACAACGGCCAGTGACAACAAAGTAAGTGACCTAAGTGTTGAGGAAACAAGTGCACTTTTGTCTTGTGAAAGTAAGGACACATTTTTGGTTTTGGACTCAGCTGCTACTTTGCACATGGTCGGGAACGAAAAGTTATTGACTGAAAAACAATGCATTTCCCGCGTCGTACGCACTTCAAAATAGGGCGAGTGTTTGGAAGCAAAAAGTGTCAGTAAAATAGTAACAACCGTTTGTGACCTTAAAAATGTTCTCAATATTCCCGGACTTGAGAGGAACTTGCTCAGTGTTCCAGCAATCACTAAAAACAGTGGCCAAGTGAAGTTTTCCAACAATGAGGTACTCTTTACGACGAATAATAAAGTTGTCCTTGTAGGAAAGAAAACAAGTCAGGCTTGTATCTTATAGAAATTCTGCCAATTTTGGAACAAAGTGCATATATTTCTTCTGAAGTGCTGACACCACTTGATTGGCATAAAAAACTAGGACATTTTAGTTTAAAGAACATGCAGAAGCTTTCCAAAATGTCAATTGGGTTTGACATAAGTTCCAGTTCTTTCGACGTAATGGTCTGTAATGTCTGTCAACAAGCTAAGCAAGTAAGGAAATCTTTCCTAAGAAATGAAAAACTTGCAGAAACCCCATTGAGACTAATTCACACCGACCTTTGTGGAGTCGGATGTAAAAAGTGGGACAGAAGAAGTATTTCATGACTGTGCTGGTCGACTGTACACACTTTTCCAAAGTTTTCCTACTTTCAAAGAAAAGTAAGGCAGTGGATGCTCTGAAGGAATATATCAAAGAAGCAGAATGATACTGGGACTCCAAAGTCTACAAAATCCGTTCAGACAATGGAGGAGAATATACTTCAAACAGTTGGAAAAATTATTGCAAAGAGAAAGGGATAGTGCTGGACTACACAATTTCACACACACCACAGCTCAATGCTCGTGCAGAGCGACTCAATCGGAAACTGATGGAAAAGACTCATGCACTATTGTTCGAATCCAACCTCGAAATGTCACTTTGGGGAGAAGCTACTATACTGCAACTTATTTGTTGAATGGAAGTCTGACATCATGTTTGGATTGCACACCAGCTGAAAAATGGTTAAGTGGAAAACCTGATCTGTCCAATCTATTTGGTTCCATAGCTTATGCAAAAAACTTGGATTCTTAAATAAACTTGACAAACGTTCTCAAAAATGTGTTTTTGTCGGGTATGGAACAAAAGGTTATAGACTGTGGGACCCAATCAAGAAGATTATAATAATCTCACGTTATGTTACATTTAGCAATGAACTATATATCTCAGACAAAGTTAAAAGAAAGTCATTATTGTCTTTAAGCACTGGAGATGAAGGAAAAGAAATTCCAAATAACTAAGGCCATACTGTTGAATCTGAAGATAACTCAGATGCATCAAGAAGATTATAATAATCTCACGTTATGTTACATTTACCAATGAACTATATATCTCAGACAAAGTTAAAAGAAAGTCATTATTGTCTTTAAGCACTGGAGATGAAGGAAAAGAAATTCCAAATAACTAAGGCCATACTGTTGAATCTGAAGATAACTCAGATGCATCAACTGAAGAAGATGAAGATGAGACAAACACTGCAATCCCTGAAGAACCAGGAGAAAGTATAACACCTGGAAATGATGAATTCTAAGGAATAGGAAAGCGAACAAAAAAAGAAACCAGAGATTAAATGACTTATGTTATGATGACATATGAAGAGGAAATTTCTGGAGATGATGCAGCTAGATGGAAAAAAAGCTATAGAGGAAGAAAAGATGGCACATAAAGAAAATGAAACCTGGAAACTCATCAACTGCATTGAAGTGAAGAACAAGAAAATTCTCACAAGTCGATGGGTATTCAAAGTGATAGATGATGGGTGTTTCAAAGCTCGTCTTGTAGTTAGAGGCTGTCAGCAGCGAGCTGGAGTAAACTACAATGATGTTTTTAGTCCTTTTGTCAGCAATGAAGCTCTGAGAACAATGATATCCTATGCTGCAAAACAAAATTACAAACTGATAAAATTTGATGTGAAGACTGCTTTTCTATATGGTAGATGTACACAGAGCTACCAGAAGGTTGATAACAATTATTTAAAACTTAATTGCTGTGCAACAAATTCACAAATCACTGATTTACTCAAAAAACCTTTGAATTGTACTAAATTTGAACAATTTAAAAAACAAATAGTCACTTAAATAAGTTTTTTTTATAAAATCTGTTGTAAATCTAGAAAAAGGAACAATTGATCGAGGACAATGAAAATTACAGAGGGGTGATGAATATTGACTATTAATATATAATTGTCATTGTGCTAGTATTGTGAAAGTGGAATAATTTCTGATATAGTCTTTGTTGTTGCTCTATATATATATTGTTGTTGTGATTGTGTGTTCTGTTTCGCTGAACGTATTCTATTAATAAAAACTAATATAATAGAAGTTATTACTCATAAAACCCAACATAAATTCATCAGAACAGTCTGGTCAACGTTGAAAGACACCGATCAAACAACTCCAATGTTATCGAACAATGCCAATGTTGTTGGTACAATTAAAGTCGATGGAGCATAATAATTTGGCTGGCAGTGTGTCTCCTGGACCAGGTGCTTTTGTCATTTGTAAGCACTAGTCTAGATCGTCATTCAAGAATTGGAATGATAAAGTGAGCTGTTATTTGTGTGGAGGAAATCACTTTAAATCATTGCCCACAGAAATGCTTCATATGTGGCAGAAACCACCTGAAACGGGACTGTCCGAAAAGTGAGACAGTTCGAAACACTTCCACAAGAGAGGAAACAAAGTCGGGTGTTTATCTCAATGCTGACAGTTCAAAGCGAGAGCAAAGGTTCAGTGAAAGTGGTAGCACATGACAAATGGGTGTGTGATTTGGGAGCTTTTTCATATACATAACGCTTTTCTAGATTCACCTTTTCAAGAATTGAATTTCCTACCTCTGCAATCAGGATATTCTGGAGCTAAAACTCTTAAATTAGCCTCATAGAGTCTTCCTCCCTTGTTTCTTGTTCTATGTAACACAAATGATCATCAACATATAGCCAGTAATCCTTATTTGTGTAAAGAAATGTGTTACTTTCTATCTTGCCTTTAGCTGCCAGAACAGAAAACATTAACTGCTAATACCCAGAACATACCAATATTCCTAGTTCTTTAAAGTGGTTTTTACCATATGCAAAAGCAACAACTTTTCCAAAAGATGGTATAACTTTGTCATTTGCTGTTGTAGTTATATGTGAAGGCTGAAACTTTTCAAGCTCTGTGAAGTAGTAGCCCTCCTTTATAATGTACTTTGATGCTCCACTTTCAAGAAACCTATTTATTGAACACACTTCAGTAGAACAGATTTGTTAATCTATTGAAGTTAGCTCTTTGAGAACCTCCTGTTTTTTCACTAGTCTTCAGCCCTGGTTTAGGTGGTCTGCAATCCACTTCATGCAAGACTTGACCCAGTGTCTTCACTTACGATAGTAGTTACTCAAATTTATTTTTATCCTTATGCTTCCTAAAATAATACATTAGCTACCCTAAATAGCAAGGACAACTCCATTTGCCACAAAACTAAATACATCTAAAATAAATCCCTATTATTGAACAACAATAGCTGGTACTCTTCCCCAAATCACAATTTCCAACTTTTAAATTGAACAAAAAATAATCAAAACTCTATTGGTTTCCAAAACTATTCAACACAAACAACATTAAATATGCCGCCAACAACCTGAAAAGTACTCCCTGAGGTTAAACTAAAACCATCAAAAACATTTTCTAAAAAAACAATAGTTTTAATCCCTCAAATATTCAATTCTATCATAAAAACCACACATATACCTCAGACATGGTTCATTCTACAATCATAATGATGCATAAACTGAACAAACCTAAATCCAACCATACAATTACAGACCCATAAGTTTATTACCACAGTTAGCCAAGTTATTTGTCAAACTTCTAATCCCAAAAATTAAAAAACTGATAAGTTACCTAATCCCCAACCAACAATTTGGTTCCAGAAACAAGCACTCCTGCCCAAAATTAATCTATCTGGTAATCCCAAAAATTAAAAAACTGATAAGTTACCTAATCCCCAACCAACAATTTGGTTTCAGAAACAAGCACTCCTGCCCAAAATTAATCTATCTGGTAACTGAGTATATTAATAATACTTTAGAAAAACAAAACATTTGTCTATCCATATTTATAGACTGAACAGGCATTTGATAAATTATACCACCCAGGGCTCCTCTACAAACGAAAACCACATCTAAATGATTCCCACTTCAGGCTAATAACAAACTATTTAACTAACCAATCATTTTCAGTAAAATTAAACAATACTTTCTCTTCCATTCATAAAATTTCTGCAGGGGTACCCCAAGGCAGTGTTCTTGGACCCCTTCTCTACTCAATATATACACATGACATCCCAATACTCCCAAACACCTTTACTTCCATCTATGCTGACGATGTAGCCATACTATGCCAAGTCACAGACTTCATTACTGCACAACCAATATTTCAACATTCACTTAATCAAATAGACAAATGGTCAGCCAATTGGAAAATCTGCCTCAATCCTAACAAATCTGTCACAGCTCCTTCTCCCTCAAACATAAAATTCACATTAACAGCAACTTAATCTAAAATAATCCACCTATCCCTAATAAAACATCCTGTCCATATCTAGGAGTCATTCTAGATTATAATTTCCAGGTATCTGCACATTACCAACGCAAAAAACAAATTTAACACAATATTTGGATTATTAAAGCTGCTTCTATCAACTAACTGTCTCTAAAAACCAAAAAGCTTATCACTAATATTCCCTATCTGACAATACTCTCGTAATATCTGGGCCACAGCATATAATTGCCCCATAAATAAGATCCTAACTTTCCCAAATAAAGCACTTAGATACGTCATGTCCTTGGTATTTCCCCAACCACCAAATCCACTTAGACTTGAATATTCCCACAATAATACAAGTAGCAAAAAAAGTATTCAATAGCCAACTACGCAGATCCATCCTACATCCTAATCCATTAATTTCACCAACCTACCCCCACCAAATATATTAAAAAGACTTAAAAGAAGAAGCACGTGGATTTAATCAACTAAGGTTTATCAAAACAGTAGTACCCTGTACATAAATATCACTGTTCAAAAATGTATCATATATGTTTTGTCACAACAAGAAAATTTTTTAGATAATGTTAACTAACATTTTTTTAAAAAAGAAAGGGAATTTGGGGGGGGGGGGACTTCCTAGGCTTATCATTCTTTGCTGTGAGTTCTTCTTGATGAAGAGGTTCTATCTTTGTTTCCTTTTTCATTTCTCTTGAGAGCAAAACTGCACAGTTAGATCATCCACTGTTCTCTTGTCTTCATTTAGAAGTAGTAACCAACTTGAATTATACTCCTGAGGTAAAATGCCCAGTATTTTGCAATGTAAACCATATATGGCAACATTTTCTTGCGTCCTTACAAGTCCTCAGTTTAACTCATTCCATATATTATTGAGCAGCAGCTTTTTCTTCCCACTTGAAATGAAAAAACTGCATGCAAATGCTGTACTGTTGATTACCAGATGACAGATCAGTCTCTCTAGCTCTATCCACGCTTCTTGAACTTTCTGAAACCTCATTACCTTTTGTAATGTTTCTTCTCCCATTTATTGGACTCACTCTCATGACCGTGTGCTTGTCAGTTGAAGATTCTTCTGCTAACCTCTCTGGTTCTTGCAAAATAAGTTCCACAACTTTGAGAGCTCCATGATGATAGTTGAATGAGAATTGAACTCTGTATTTCCATGCTGGGCAGTAATTCACACTTTGAAGGAGGTGCATTTGTAATTTTTATGAATCCATATTTTGATGGAAGTAATGGTATTTCTGTATGATATTTTATTCAAACCAAAAAATTATGCAGCAGTTACAGTTACATATAACCTAGTGTTCTTTATTAGAATTTACATGTTTTTTGTTTGTTGGTACAATAGTGTGGTTACAGCAAATATCTAGATAAGATAAGATATGATATTTATTTGTCCTGATGAATCTGTGGTACATACATATATCTTCCTATGTATAGGACAAGTCAGCTTAAACTAAAACTACAAGTGTAATTACATATATTGAGTCACACATATCCATGATCATAATTAGTGTACAAGTTTTTTTTGTTACAAAATGCTGTAGTCATATCAATATTACAGTTCAGTCTCTAAAAATCCATTTATTTATTAGGAACAGTTTTCTGTTAGAAATATTTTAGTTATTTTTGAAGATATTAAAATCAGAACATTTTAAATATAGTGGGTGTTTATTATATAGTCTTGTTCCCAAATTTAATACATTTTTCATATATATTGAAATTCTTGCATAATTTATGTGCATATCCTTACTCTGTCATGTATTGTAAATATGCATTTCATTATTAAATTTTATGTGTTCTTCCTTTTTTAAGTAGCTGACAGTAAATAATATTGTTGAATATATACCTATATATTAGGTAAACTCATATCCACATTTTTATGAAGTAGGGCTGGTTCTTGACTTGAGGTTGTTCATTATTCTAATGGCTCTCTTTTGAATTTTTAGTATTTCTAAACTATGTGGTGCATTTCCTCAAAGTATTGGGTCATACATTACAACAGAGTGAAAACAAGCATAATGTGCTGTCATCATTATTTGTTTGCTAGTGTAATGGGTGGGTGTGTAATTGATAAAATAAAGAGATCATTAAGGATCATTTAAAGATTTATTAATCTTGAAATTGAAGATGGTCAAATATTTACATAAAAATATACAAATTATACATGTTCGCTAGCCGGGCAAAAAAATTTGATCCCTTAATCTCAAGTTTAACCATGGACTACGGTAACCCTCCCTAGGTGCATCAAGGATTGAGATACTTGGCAGTTACTGTGTATGTATCTCTGGCAGTGGTCATGTGGCACCCTTGTTCTCTCAGAGTCTTCTGGATCAGGGACCTTTCAGAGTTTACGTCCATCTCTGGAGATGATTCGTTGAGGAATCTTTCTCTGCTCCCTTCACAGCCCCTTCTCTGCATAAATATTGATACTCTCGACCACTTTTGGTTGATCTTTCCTGAACCAAGAAATTGGTTTGGTCCAGGCAGTCATGAGTATATTTAATTTTTGGGATTTTTGGAGACACATTTCCTATGGTAGCCCCCAAGGGTCAACACTCGACGTGCCTACATCCAGGCTGAACAGATTATCTCTCCACCTTGGTGGTGACTGGTCAAATTCCAATTTCAACTTTCCAAGCTCTTAAGCCTTGCTAATATCTAATTCCATTAAATAAATATATATATATATATATATATATATATATATATATATATATATATATATATATATATATGTATATACCAATTATAAAACTATCATGCTATACTAGTTTAAGGAAGACAATGAATGACTGAACTTGAACTGTCACAGAGCATGGTTCTGATCCACAGAATAATAAACTAACAGAAACAGTAACACTTGTCAACAATAAATTATAAATTACAACTATTCAATACAAAATACAAATATTTAAATGAAGCATTTGTGCCTAAACTGAAAACTGAGAAAAATTAATACTTGTGAATATTTTAATTTTTTCAGAGCACACTCCTGATAAATTCATTGCTTTATGTAGTTATAATTAAAATTTGTAATGTGTAATTGCTATTATCCTAATACAAATTTATTTCATTCACATAACTTCTAAATTTATAGGGAAACTGCTTCCGGGACAATTTTTCTTCTTAACATGACAATTAACAGCACATTCTGTTACAGGTGTCCTCACTAACTCATTGGATTGGTTCTCTTTTCTTCAGTAAGGGACTTCAATTAGTACCGCCTGTAACTTACTGATATTTTTATATTACAGTATATATAAAATTATTAACTTTGGGTTTCTATGTATTTCATATAGTTTTGTATTATTTTAACAGTACTTGTTTGCATTTGTAAATGTAATTGTTACTAAAAATTACAGGATCAAGATCTAAATATTTAAAAGAATTTTATGTAGTTTGTATGATTAACTTTGTAGGTATTACTTTTTTGTTTGCTAAATCTTGTAGTTTGGTATAAAAAGTATTTGACATGTTTTATACAAATTGATATTTACATAATGTTTAACTACAAAATTAAATAACACCTCTGAAGAAATACTTTTATTATTGATTTGTTTACGTCTGACATAATATATATTAGAAATAAAAATTAATTCTGCAACTACAATTATACAAGTTTATCTGACAACAGTGAAAATATTATTCTGGTTACAAAGTCACTGTTAGAGGCACTTTTAATCAATATGGCGCCCTCCATGCAGGAGAAAGCATATTGTGTTTTGGAATACACCAAAACATAATTGCTTATCTTCATTTTAAGACATTTTCACATGATCATCATTACATTGAATAATTGCTGAATCAGTTTCACTATACAAGCTGCTTGTGTACTAAATATATAATATAATATTAATACCAGCCCAGAACAAACAGCAGCCAAACCTGAAGTTCTTGAAAGAATTCGTGTAATGTTTTTACAAAGTTCCACAAAATCAACATGCTGTGTGAGTTATGAACTCAATGTGCCTCATACAATGGTGTGGCATGTGTTACAGAGACATATACATTCCACCATTCACAGGTATTCTTTCTTTTTGTCCCACTCAATATGAAACCCTGTAAGCAATTAGGTATCATGTTTGCTACATTATTAATTATTGTAAATCATGGAGTACACCATATAATGGACTATTGTTTTTAATTACTAATATATATATGAATAAATATTCAGACATAAGGTAGTAATTTTTAAAAATGGTTACGTTACTTTCACTCAAATGTTCTCTTATTCCTTTCTCAGGTTTTGGCTTGAATTTGTATATTTATTTTAAACTTCAATATAATTAAATTAATAATCATAAAATATCAATGTATTCACATTTTTCTGAATTAATTATAACTATTTTATTATAAATTTAACTTGAATCCCTTTTTAATGTTATAAAGGTAATATAATTTAGTATACCAAAATGTATTTACGTTTGTAAGATTCAATTATTGCATTGTATTAGAAAAATATCAATAATTGTTAAACTATAATAAATATTTAGAAAAGAACTTCAATTAAGGAGATAAAGATTTGTCTTCATGCAGGGATCCAAAGGTGACAAAGGTGAAAGAGGATTAACAACAACCCTTAATGGAGATCAATTTCCAACTGGCATCATTGAAGGCCCACCAGGACCTCCAGGTCCACCAGGCAAGTAGCTTTGTATATGGTTATTTATCCTTGAACTAGGGTTACTTCACAAATTGTTACCTACAAAATCAAAGAAAACATTACATCATCTACCAGAATAATGGCAAGCTCAGCTGTGCTTTATATATCGGCTAAACAAAATAACTTCTTCCTGAGGTAAACACAGCAGAATTGTCAAAATCCGATGCTGAACTCCATTTTAGGGAACTCTTCCAGCACATCTTACAGCCTAGGCAAAGTCCTGGACATAACAACCATTAATATTAAAAAAAAATTCATTTCATCCTCTAATATTATTATAGTAGTCATTGTGGTAGTAGTTATGATGATGTGTTGAAATCTTGTATCAACATAATTTTATGATAATTTTTATAATGACTACTATATTAATGATATATTTAATCCTTTCCCCATTCTCATTCTTTTACTTTTTACTTCCTTTCCATTTCTTTATTTTTTACCTTCTACTCTAATGTGTATGTGTGTATGAATGTGTGTATGTATTTTTTTGTTATTTTCCCATTGTTGTGACCTTTCCTTGAGAGAGAGAGAGAGACAGAGAGTTGTTGGCTTTGTTGGATGACAATTGTTGCTGATGGCTGGTGCACCTTAATTTGAATTCGTCAATTCATGCCCGGCCAGAAATAAAGTGGCTCTCCAATGTGTAAGCAGTAGAAATGCTTCCAATGTTACAATTGCTGCTCTCCAGTGATGGCAATCCACTGGGACACATGCCACTTGTCTTTGTTCAATCCTAGCAGCCAATTACCCTAAGTCGCTGATGTTTCACTCATGCATAATTTAACCAATTTCACTCTTTCTCTCTGCCAATATACAGATGAACTAGTCCAATCAAACAATCAAAACTTCCATCTCTGGTGATAAAAAAATATATGAGTCATTTTTAACAAATCAAAAATATTGTTAATAGCCAGTTTTTTATAATGAACAACAACTCTACATTGGCAAGCTCTGCTGGTTTCTTTCAGCAAAACAGAGTCTTTAGATTTCGACCCCTTGCTCTGTTGTTCAACACGATTCCAGGGTTCAAGTCACTGTTTGTTCATTTGCAGTTGTCACGGCTTGTCACATACTTGCTTCCAGTCCTCATTTTAATACTTACAGCATCAGTGCAGCCTGTTGAGTATTGCCTCTGCCTCCTGCATTTCTCTTGTCCATAGTTTGATTTCCCTCTTTCTAGTCTGAGAACAACCGTCTCAGTTGATGATCAGTTGACTCCAAATTGGATTATAACCTCTACCAACTGCTCCTGGCCTAGAACAATTTGCCCCTGTGCTTGTAACACCTCGTCAGGCATTAATGGTAACCCAATTATGAAGTATTAGCCCTGCAGCACCAGGAAAGGAAAGATTTTGTATAATACTTTGATCTCACTTCTGGCATCAATTGTAATCTTTCCCTTTCTGTGCCAACAGTATCTCAAAGAAAATTTCCAAACAGACAACATTAATCCTATCAATGCTATGTTTGCTTACAGTTATATGTTTACTTTCCTAGAGTAATTGTTGGATAAAAAGTTCTCACTTTTCACATAGGTTTAATAGATTAAAACGTGACATTTCGACAACAAAAAGCTCTGTTGTCATCTTCTAGGTGAAGTGCTGGGACCATTCTATTTTACGTTATATATACCCTCCCCCAGATTATATTGTTGCAAGAGCCAATCAGTGCTCAGTAAACAGCCTGCCTCAGCCATGTCAGCATCAGTCAAGAGTCCGGTCACTCGCCAAGGTACATTACCCACAGCAGCCCCACAGTAGAGCTCGGGACCCTTTGTCTTCTCATTGTTATAGCTGGGTCCCAAGTCTTCCGCAATTGAAACCTGATGTCCCGGTTGAGCAGGTTGTCTTGTGTCCTAATATGTATGGCCTCTTTGATGATGCTGCTCCAGAAACTATTGACACGGTCAAAGATTTTGGTTTCATAGAACTTTATGTCATGTCCATTTTCTATGGCATGTTCTGCCACTGCTGACTTATTTGGCTGCTGGAGTTTGAGATGCCTTTGGTAGTCTGTTCATCTATCTATCTATTACTGTGCGAATAGTTTGGCCGATGTACTTTTTGCCACATTCACATGGTATGTAGTATGCTCCAGGAGTATGAAGTCTTATACTGACTTGAACTGAGCCAAGCATTTCTTTAACTTTCTTCTGTGGATAGAACACTATGTCAATGATATCCTTGGCCAGTAGGCATCCTATTCGGTTGCTAATGTTGCCAGCAAAAGGAATGTAAGCATGATTGTCTGCCTTTTCCTTTTCCTCTACTGTTTTCTCCCATCAGAGCACAAGTGCCCCCTTTATCTGTCCAAAAAGCGGTTTTAAGATGTTCTAATTCACCAGCTAGATTGTCTTTGATACCACCCTGGCCCTGAGGTCCAAGGTTGAGAGAACTCCACTCTTCTGTGCTGGATGGTGGAAGCTTCTGGCAAGCAAGTACCAATCAGTATGTGTGGCTTTCCGGTAAATGGAGTGGCCCAGTTTAGCATCTTGTTTCCTCTGGATTAGAACATCTAAGAAGGGGAAGCACCCATTCTTCTCCACCTCCATTGTAAATTTTATGTTAGAATGCAGACTGTTGAGATGTTCAACAAACATCTGCAGTTTCTCCACCCCATGTGGCCAAACAACAAAAGTGTCATCAACATATCTAAAGAAATGTTTTGGACGTAGTGGTGCACTATCCAAAGAAAGAATCTTCAAAGTGCTCCATGTAATAATTGGCAATTGCTGGGGAGAGAGGGGACCCCATGGCTATGTCATTGATCTGTTCATAGAATTTTCCATCATATGACAGAGCTTTTAGTTGTCGAAACATCGCGTTTTAATCTATTTAACCCGTGTGAAAACCAAGAACTTTTTATCCAACAATTACTCTGGGAAAGTCTTCAAGTTTTTAATGTCTTCTTGGTTGGTCCTATGTAAAAAAGTTATAGTTTTTACATTATGTGTATCACATAATGTTCTCCCAAATGATGGAATCATTATAAATTCTTGATATATTATAATTTTTTTAGCATAAATATTTTAAACATTAAAGTATTTTACTTCTTCAAGGGCCTGAAGGCACTAGGGGAGGAAAAGGAGAATCAGGTCCTGCTGGTCCTCCTGGTCTCCCTGGAGAGAAAGGAGCACGAGGCAAGCGAGGAAAGAGGGTAAGAACATTTGAAGCATGTCAATGCATGTTGCAGCTGCATGTTTGGGGTACCTCAATATAACTCACTAATCCTACAGCTTCATAATTTGGGGTAAAGATGAAAAATTACTTCCCTTTGTATTGTTTGCTAGTTTACTTCTCCAATTCCTCTGCGTTCGAATTTTTTGTTTTATTTATGTGTAGTTTGGTGGTGGCAGCAATTATAATGTTCTTATTTGAATGATTGATTTGAGTTTAAGTTCTGAGTATAGATACTTTTAATTACCAATTGCTCTTTAGTTCTTAGCAATAAATAATATTTTTAGTGCTTTATAATCACATATTTCTATGTTTTCATTTAATTTTAACGCTCATTTGTTTTGTAACCTTGTAATATTGAATATACATTTTGTTTTCACTTTTAGAGTCTTTCCCACTAACCTTTTGTATTAGTTTGTAGTTTGATTAACCAGGCAAAATGCAAACCCAAGTTTTAAGTGCAAGTGTGTCACCTTCATCTCTGGCTGTTTGTGACAAGTAAGTAGATTAGCTAATACCAATACACTGCTTGTCATATTAGAATTGGAGTATTATTGATTAATTTATTCAAATAGTTTTGTTCTACAATTATTTATATATTATTTCACTAATTTGAAAAGTATTTAGAACTAAATATAGCTCCATATTCAAATAATATAATTACATGACCAAAAGCTTGTTCACAATAAAGCACAATAATCTAATTATTAAAACAAAATTAATTAAATATAAAATTTTAATTTTAAATATAAAATATTAAATTAAATATAAAATGCAATTGAGGGCCCTCATGCAATTTCACTTTCACTTTTTACCCAACAAAAATGGTATTTTACTCAATTTTTCAATATTTTAAAAATAGGGAACAGGGAAGTAATAAATTATATATATATATATATATATATATATATATATATATATATATATATATGCCCAGCCAGCATGCAGTTCTTACCTTCTCTCCTCACAAAGGGGGCTCAGGCCCTTCAAAATTTATAATGTCTTCACTCCTCAGCCCAATTGGACCAACAAATTTTTGAGGGCCTCATCCCCATTTGTCAGGAGAGATGGTCTGAACTGCATGCTGGCCAGACATGAATTGACTAATTCAAACAAAGGTGCATCAGCTGTTAGACAATCCACACCCAACAAAGCCAACAACTCTGTCTCTCTCTCTCTCTCTCCAGGAAAGGGCATAACAATGGAAAATAACAGAAAGAATACATATAAACATACAAACAAACATAACAATGCAAGGTAAAAAGTAAAGAAAATGATAGGAAGTTAAAAAGTAAAATAAAGATATCAGGGAAAGGATTGAACAGATCATTATAATAATTACTGTCACAATGACCAGTATAACAAGATTATAGGATGTTGAGTCCAGGGCTTTGCCTAGACTGTAAGATGTGCTGAAAGGAGAGTTCCCAATTATGGAGATGGATTGTAGTCCAGTATAGACAAGGTGAAGAATGAAGTTAAGTTTTTGTAGAGAGGAAAGTAGGTTGTTGTGAGGGTTAAACTATGTTTTTTTATTTTGGTCAAGGCTAGGTTTTGGTTGGTGACTGGGTTTTGGTAGGTGGTCAGTGGATATGACATGGGACTTTTTTTTCAGGAGGAGTTCTGTAGTGGGTTCAAGTCCCGCCCTGGCCGAATATTTTAAGGCTTTACTTCTTCTTCATTCCTTCTCCATGCTTAGAACATATGATTTTCTTTGTGCATAATTCTACCCCTGAGCATATTCTCTATCTCCTAACACTGTGTGTGTGTGTGTGTATATATATTTACACATTTATTTTGCAAATGGGTATGTGGTAAAGATTTTTTTTTGAAGTACCGTTGTCCTTGAGAACCAGGAGTATTATAGATAAAGAATGGAAAATTGAATCAAATTGTTCCAACAGGAGTATCATAGATAAAGAATGAAAAATTGAATCAAATTGTTCCAACAGTAAAATTAGAATTACAGTTATGAGATATGTCATTGGAGTACAGAAACTCAACATGGTATTAAAAAATTGTGTATGGCTGAGAATTTTATACCTTTTAATAGTGTAAATAAGTGTGATAATTAGCAAGTGCCTTATATTGTTGGACAATTGTGTTTGATTTTGGTGACACGAATTATGTTGCATTAGATGTCTGGAAAATTTACCATAATTTAGAGTACAACATGTCTGGAATTCATATGCAAAATCATTTAAATTTTTCTGCATTTATTGGAGTACAACACACAAAAAAAGTTGGGAACTAAATGTTCATACTTAAATCATCTGAAGATTCTGAAATTTAATTACTTGCATCACTCACATAATTCCACTAGGACTGATATAGTATAATTCATAAACATATGCATAATTTTTTATTTAACATATGGGAGGTGGAAGGAGCCATCATATATAGTGATATCTTAGACTGATGAAATCAGAGGATATCAGTTTTTGACCAAGT
Source organism: Zhengitettix transpicula (assembly GCA_037074705.1). Classification (NCBI taxonomy): domain Eukaryota; kingdom Metazoa; phylum Arthropoda; class Insecta; order Orthoptera; family Tetrigidae; genus Zhengitettix; species Zhengitettix transpicula. The sequence continues at coordinate 200,018,716 of CM073591.1, read as the reverse complement.
TTAAAAACTGGAATAAATATTAAAGCCGAAAGTGGGAAAAATATAATTGAGAAGAGACATAATATATATGTTATCACTTCTTTTGTATGTATGTATTATCTTTCTTATTATTTATTTTTATCAGATGTAAATTTTTCATTTCAATATCATTTTTTAGTGATACATTTGATAGTAGAAGTTTTTCTGCTTCTTGTATTAAAATTACAGACTTCATATTTAGCAGTGAAATAATAATTACCTTTATTTATTAAAATAATTTTGTTTTGAATATACCAACATAAAAAAGCAAGTAATCTAATTTTTTAAGTCCTCTGCACAATCTTTTTGATGGCATTTGATCCTTATTATTCTTATTCTGAAGATCAAAATACTCTATTTTTCTTGATGAATTACACAAGAAAAAATTACCAGATAACAATTAAAGTGTGAAATTTGCCCTCCTAATGTGGTAAACAATACAAATGTGGTCTGAAAAGTTTCCAACCTAACAAAAATTCAACACATTTTTTGTTCAAATTTTTTTTTTCTACATAGTGTCCTTTTCAGTATGCACACTCCTTCCCCCCCCCCCCCTTTCCAAGATGTTCCCATCTCTTTAACCTGTAAAATAGTACTCAGTGTCTTTCTCTACAAAGTTTACGAAGGTGATGGCCTCCTCATGTGACGGAAATCTGTGTCCACCAAGCACAACTGTTAGCTACCCCTATCACTTCAATTTGATGGTTGTCTAGCACCATTTGGTAAATTTTAGAGATGTTATCCTCAGTGGTTGCAGCTGGTACAGCCATGTTTAAATTTAGCTGCCCAAAATTTCATGGTGGTAAATGATGGTGCTGAGTCCTTGTACACAATGTCCAACTTGTCTTTGATTTGGGTAGGCTGTTTTACCATTCAAAAACAAATATTTAATGACAGATTGATACTCAACTTCTTCCATTTTCATAAAAACACTCACTCACATTGACTCACTCAAATGATTTTCAAACAACAACTACACATCCAAAATGGCTGTAATTTTGTGAGTACATTTCCAGACATGTATGAACACATTCCCCAGCTTTTGTTGATGAGTATTGCCATCTTCATGTTGAGTCAGAAACTTTACATATATATATATATATATATATATATATATATATATATTTATATATATATACAATATTAGGAGAATCCATTAAGGAACTAATTCACATTCAAACTTGGATAGTGAGGAAGGATAGAAATAAATAGGAGAAATAGGAGGATTGCGCTTTATGTGAATTCATATGCTCGGGCGAAGAATTACGCACATAGAAAAGCATATGTTCAAAGCAGAGAGAAAGATGCAAGAAGAAGGAAAGACTGAAAATATTTGACCCAGGCGAGACTTGAACCCACGTATTCTGCTTAGTACACAGACGCCTTAACCATCTCAGCCACCGGGTCAAGTTCCTGACCAGGCAAATATAGACAGTCTTATTGTGGACAATTAATAGTTTTTAGTGGAGGAATGGATAGAGTAGAGGGAATGAAGTATTAGGAGCTTCCATTAAGGAATAAATACAATATTAGGAGAATCCATTAAGGAACTAATTCAAATTCAAACTTGGATAGTGAGGAAGGATAGAAATAAATAGGAGAAATAGGAGGATTGCACTTTATGTGAATTCATATGCTCGGGCAAAGAATTACGCACATAGAAAAGCATATGTTCAAAGCAGAGAGAAGGATGGAAGAAGAAGGAAAGACTGAAAATATTTGACCCAGGCGGGACTTGAACCCACGTATTCTGCTTAGTACACAGACGCCTTAACCATCTCGGCCACTGGGTCAAGTTCCTGACCAGGCAAATATAGACAGTCTTATTGTGATCAATTAATAGCTTTTAGTGGAGGAATGGATAGAGTAGGGGAATGAAGTATTAGGAGCTTCCATTAAGGAATAAATACAATATTAGGAGAATTCATTAAGGAACTAATTCACATTCAAACTTGGATAGTGAGGAAGGAGATATATATATATATATATATATATATATATATATATATATATATATTTATATATATATAAACTTTATTACATAAAAATACATAAATACATTAAAAAAAATGGTTGGGCACCAGCAGATATATATATATTCTGCAAAAAATTAACAATAATTAGCTCCGGCTTGGTAAATGAAATCCTCCTTCTCTACAAAGTAATGTGGGTGGCTCGGTGGAAATTCATAAACGGAGCTTAGTTCCGTACTGTAGAATAAAATCTTTAATGTCTGAAGGCACTTTACATTAATGATGACCCTTACTTTATCTCGTAGCATCAGCCAACTTGCAGCGGATCACTGGTCTTGTAGCACCCCACGATCTCCTTCTTCGACCTCCAACCGTTGGACATCCACACTCCAAAACTTTTGTTCGTTACAGCTAGCCAAAATTTGCACCCTCTCGCCTCTCTCACTTCCCTTTCAGTCTTCTCTCTGTCCTTCGGGTGCAGAGTATACATCCTTACTCCACCCCCCCCCCCCAAATGATGCAACAAAAAGGATGCGTACCCTCGGCTTCTTGGGGCCTCTCCGGCACACGTGCACTTGTAATTAATTCCCTCTCAGGCCCGCGGACAAAGGGAGGCCACTTACCGATGTTATTCACTACAATATATATATATATATATATATATATATATATATATATATATAAATAAAACAATAAGGCACTTTAACATAATGATCACAACTATAAATTTAAACATTGGTTACAGATATTTACTGGGGGATCAACTGAGAGCCATGTACGAAGAATATTCTCGGAAAGGCATACTTTAAATGTTCATGAATCTTCACAGAAATTCTAGGCTCAGGATTTGGGTTGGCATCTTGCTGAGACAGATACAAACAGATTATGTCTCTCCAGAATTCTGTGATGATTTGTGTCAAATTCCCCTCTATGACTGTTCATTTAAAATTAGAATTGAAACTCACACTGCAGCTATTTTTTTCCATTCACTGTTCTGTTCAATACTAACAAGATGATGTTTCAAAATTTCTCCTGCTCTGAATTCTGATTTTGCCCCTTCTTCTGTAGTGTTTTTGTATGGTCACATGTATTTGGTATCTCTAATCATACTATTGGTGGCAGGGTAGAGCTTTCTGCTTGATTCTGGAAATTTTATTAACTTCTCAGAAATAGGTTAATTCTTAAAACTTTCACTGCTTTATAGTTAATAATTGCTTTTAGTACACTTTTCACAATACTTGTGATTAATGTAGCTTCCAGATAAGCAGAAGTAAAACACCAGCTTTCAAATGGAGTCACTTCAAAGCAACGTGTTACCATAATTTCTCTAAGCAGCTTCCAATTTGGTATACTGTAGTTCACAGGAAGATCTGCAAAAGCGATGTGGTAACCAAACAAGATTGAATCGGTGCTCCTCTTGATTGAATTATGATTGGACTTAGATTCTTCAATGCTTGTGCAGACAAATTCATTGATTATTATTTCGACTTCCTTGTTATAAGTTTAATTCAGACTTACTTACTCTCTCAGTAGCATTCTAAACATCATAAAACATTTGAATAAATTAACGTGAAAGGAATCTGGAAAGAAATTGAAAATTTAGCATGCCAGACCTCTTCACAAACTCCATTGTACTTACTTATTAAAAACAAAACCTAGATTATAATTCAAACCTAAGAAGCGTCTCATCTGTAATAGTCTTATTCATGTCAACACCAACTTCCTTTGCACTTGATTACAGAATGTCACTTACTGTTTCACAGTTCCATTCTAAATTAATTACAAATACAACAGCAAAATCAAATACTGCTTCATTCGTACATTAAAGTTAAATCAGTTGACATCCTTGACTTGTTTCAGTAAGTTTATTCTTGTATGAATGATCATATGATTAATCAAGTTATCTTTTCCTTCATAAAAGTTATAATTTATTAGGTACTTATTATGGATCAATCTTTTTATTTTAACACAGGGTCGCAAGGGTCAGTCAGGAGAAGCAGTAGAGAGAGGATTACCTGGAGAAGCAGGTCCCAAAGGTGAACCAGGGGATTTAGGGCCGAAGGGAGAGAAAGGAGAGAGAGGTGAAGTTGGTTTAGCAGGTAAGAATTTCAATTAATTTATTTTGCATGATTCATTCATGTTAGTGGACTGAGAAACATTCACAGCTTTGGAATCAGTCCATAATTTTTACATGATTTTAATCTCACTAATAACCTTACTTCAAATATTTACAAAATTATATCATGTTGCCACACTCAATGTTTCCTGAGTCACACAAAATATTCCCTTTGGCCCAGTTAACAGAACCTTGCCTTAGGTCAAAATCCCTTCACACCATTCCAGAGAAGTTAGTTTATGCTGGATTCCTGATGCATGCAGAAGTCTCCTTTTGAACCTACCACAGGAATAATTAAAAGCAATATAGCAGCATACTCTTAATATATTTACTCTACTCAAGTGTATGGATCATTAATTGACTCATCCATGGCTCATTGTATCCCCCTTTGTCATTGTTTATAATAGGCTTTGTACCTGCAATTATTGCATCATTAAAATATAATTATCAACTTTGGTAAGAAAAAAGTCAGGAAAATCTACACAATAAGGTTGGTGTTCACATTAATATATTTTGTTATTAAGTGTTCTGCCTACTTACAAGTCCTTAGACTTGGTCTGTAAATTTATTTCTCCACCTTTCTCTGTAATTAGCTTTTTTCCTTGCTGTCCAATATATTCTTATTTCCACCTTTGAGTCATCTAGCAGCTGGGATCGTCTTCTTCCATTACCTGGAAAACCATCCATGTGCTATTCAAAGATGTCACATTTAAAAACTTTAAAGGTATTTCATTTTCCTCAGTCATATTCCATGTTTCTGATCAAAACAAAGATGTAGCATTTTACCAGGGTCTTCTGCATTTCCAGATTTTATTTGCTTTGTCAGTAGTGCTCTTTTCTTTTCTTGGCCATTGTGATAGTGGCCTTATTTCCTTCATGCTTTAACCATTATTTGTAAAAGACCTCTATGGTATTTAAACTGATCCATGTTTTGAAATTTTTGTAATTTTCCGTATTTAACTCCATTCCATATTTCCTTCCTGTTTTGCTTTCCTTTGCAACATGCTAACAATATTAGATCACCTGCATATTTTATGAAATGTGTAAATAAAGTAACAAGACTAATAGCATAGTGTTTGATTCGGCAATGATGGTGTCGTGTGACTTGAAAGAGAGGTAGGTGAACATGTGATACATCATCAGTGTGAGTTGGACATCACTAGGTCGCATTGATTGTCTGTAGTGCTTATTTAGTGAATAAGGTTTTTCTTCTGCATACTGACTAGTGACACAAATTTCAAGCAACAGTGTGGAATTGAATTTTGCTTTATCTTGAACACAGTGCAACAGAAATATTTGTGGATTAACAGAGACAGTGTTTTGTCAAGGGTCAAGTATTTTCAGTGGTTTAAGACATTACAGAAATATGAGAGTCAATTCAAGTTAAGCCTTGCTGCAAAACGCTTTCAGTTTCAATAAATAATAAAAATGTCCAGAATCATGAATGTTCAGATCATTGGTTGACAATCAGAATGATTGGAAAAAAGTTGAATTTAAGTCACACCACCATTTATCAGAAATTTACCAATGAATTGGAGATGAGAATACTGGGGTCAAAATTGCTTGTCTCACAATAATTTCACTAAACTGCTTCCTGGCCAGTTAGACCTCCTTATTCACCCCACTTCTGCCTGTATAACTTTTTGCTCTTCCCCAGATTGAAAATGCACTTCAAGGGGTTTCAATTTGAGGCCTTAGATAACATTCAAGGGGCTGTAACTGACCAAGTGATGCATATGCCAGTATGTACATTCTAGAAAAATTATGAGTTATGGAGGAACCATCTCCAGCTGTATTTGTCATGTATTTTTCTTCAAGAACAGGCATCATTTACTGACTCACATCACTTAAGTGATGAACATAATGTGGTAGTTTTCCAATTTACTTTCATCATTACAGTACTTCAGTTACTTGTCATCTATCATGTTGTGTCTGAAGATTATAAGAAGCCATCTTGATCAACATTTGCTGCTGTTGTTGCCCAAAATTAGTTTTGCATGCTGGTCCACAAGACGTATTACATTTCCCTCCTACCGCCCATATCTGAGAGGCATCCCCCTATATGCTAATGGGGTATGTATCCTATAAGGCTTGCAGGTTGTAATATAGATTTAGGGGGCTTATAAATTTATTTTCAAAACAATTTGATTTAATTAAAAGTTTATTTGAATATTTACAGCACAATTTCAATAATAGTATTAATGGCTCGGTACTTGATAATTTCTAAGCACGGAGTGTAGTGGGCCATTAGTGAATTCTCTGCTCTGTTCTGAGATGCTCTATTTATTGTCAGTTTTTCCGTTGCAAGATAATTGTCACATCTGCAGGTTTTGTGACAACAAGAAAGAGTGTGATAGATACTGACCAGATGGCTCAGCAGGTTTGATGGCTGCTTCACTTACTCCAGAATCAAGAATTTTATTGTACAAACAACACTTCTTGAACTAAATAAAATCTCACTCTCACTTCTTCGACTCCTTCACTCACTCAGACTAACTTTGACTAAATGTTTCTCCTTAACTATCTCAGGCTTACTTATTTCTTCTACTCATTCAACATCTATCATTTGATAATTGCCAAGTAACTGCCCTGATTCTTGTGTCAGTCGAGTCTGATCCCTGAAATTAGTAACCGTCACCATCTGGTCACTCATAATTTATTACCTGACGTTTACCATCTTCTGGCCCTAAAATTCCTGCTCAACACTAACTGTAATCAGCCAATTTGTTGACAAAACCAAAAAAAACCTGTCTATGATATTGAATTAACAATTACTACATTTCACGGTTCCCTCAAGGGCCATTAAACATTTCCTTAAATTTTCTCATATTCAAAACACTTTAGTTGTGGCTACTTATCTAAATGAATAATAATTTTCCCCCTAAAATTAATACTTTTTTCATATTTAATTTCATATTTTAAATCCATATAATTTAATTACAAATGTAAATCCATTTAAGCAGAAACCATTTTGTCCTTTGTAGTTTATGCAACAATCTTAATTTATTTAGAACTGAATAGCCAAGTTTTATCTAATGTTTTGACTGCTCTTCGTGTTAAGTGACTTTTCCAAAGTAATAATGAATTCAAAAAATCAATTTTGTTATTACATATCTTACTCAAAACAATTTTATTTAAAAACATTTATGCAAAATATAGCATACATTATTTTGGAAGTATGCAGTCTAAACAATTTAATAACCACAGCACTGCAGTAAATTTTGTTTTCTTCAGTGGTATGTAAAGTGTTGCTGATTTCAATACCCTTCTAGTAGGTCACTTTAACAGCTTGTGTGACTGAAAGCTGAAAATAAATTTTGTGTAATATATTATTTAACAAGGTGTTTTATAATAGTAATCAATTTAATTTATTTTAATAAATTTAAACATAATTTTTTATTTAAACCAATCAACAAATGACTTGTAAATATAAATAGTTACCCATGGCAGATGTAGTAATTTAGGTATTACTAGTATTAAACCTTATGATCCTATCAATAATCTACAAGGGTGTGGAGAATCGTGAATTGAACAAATTTGATTTTAATATTTATAAATAATAGTATACTGAAATTATTGGGAAAATAATTGACAATGTTGTTGCCATATATGTTTTTGAATTACTGTGAGTATTTAAAATATTTAATATAAAACAATTGATTTTTAAATACTTTATTTGTAAAGATAAACCAATTAAATTTTATAATTTACCTAAAAAATTAAATTAAATTAAAAAAAAATTAACCTCTGGAGAGCAGAAAGAATTTTCTTATGTAACATCTAAAGGCTACTCTCAAGGAACATGGGTGGAAAAATTGAAAATAAATAAAATACAAAATGCAACTATCATGCTTAAACAAGAATGGTGTTCAGTTACTTGGAATGTTGGAAATGCTGAAGACTGGTGTCTCTCCTGTTGACTGTGTAGATACTTTTTTGTGGATCCCTCCGGAACTTGATCGGAAACAATGCTGGATGTAAGTTGGCGTAGTCAGCTTGACTGCTGAACGACAGGCTGATTGATGAAGTTGTTACTCTGTAGTGGGCTAGACTTGACCTATCCACTCCTTTTGTTATTCAAAATGGTTTACAAAAAATGTTTTAAATGTAAATGCTAGGAGACACCTTCCTCCAAGCACTTGTTCTGCCAGACCCTGTTCCTGGACTGCCTGATATGCATCTTGCACGGTTTGACAAAATTTAGAAGGAAAATTCTTTTTACTTGTGAGATAAATGAAATTACATAACATTAAAATATAATGGAGGAAATGGAGAACCACAATGTTAAAACTTTTCAAAGTATCTTTGGGAAATGCCATTTGTAATTATTTATTTCTTTTTTTTGTAGGCTCTAAGGGTGATCCTGGACCACGAGGGCCACCTGGAAATGATGGTTTTAATGGGGAAACAGGACCTCAAGGACCTCCAGGTTTACCTGTAAGTAGTTGTACAAATTTGGGTTTTTGTTTATTGTATTAATATCTTATTTATTAAAGATAATTATGGATTAAAAATGTTAACAAGATTATTATACAGAGAAATTGATATGAAATTTAAAAATGTAGTGGATATTTTTGGATTCAGGACATGAATATAAGTTGAAGTTTTCTTGCATATAATAAATAAGGGACAACTATTAAAGTACTCTTTTACACATATTTAAAATATGGATCTGCATCAAGCTTGTTAACATTCTGAAGAATGTTTCAATTTTATACAAAGGCAGACTATAATTTTACTAACACCACAATGCATTCATATAAAAATATGTTTGAAAGGTGTGAATTTTAATTTAACTTATTTATTTCAATTTCTACAAATATTTCATACATTATTATAAACAAGAGAAAAATAACAATGAGCCATTGAACACATCCATTAATCATAATTTTAAATCAAACAGATTTGACAGATTTATTGAATTTGAGGTGAAAATGAAACTGAGGAAAACTTAGGTTGGTTCATGGTATTTAAACTTGATTCAGAATCAGTGCAGTTTTTCTTTATTTGGTTTCATAATTCTGAGTGATGGATTCTGGAAATGAGTTATTAAATATTCAATACAAGGGTGGTATGAAATGACCTAACAAAGCTACAAGACATTAGTTCTTCAAATTTATTTTTATTTTCCCACATAGTCTTCTTGTAAGTCTACACACTTCTCCAGAAATGCTCCAATCTCTTTCACCCGTCTTTTTTCTCTGCAAAATAAATGATCTCCTCATTTGATGAAAATCTCTATCCTCAGACTACAAGACTTAGCTTGTCAAATAATGATGGACAGTATGCTCCTGTAATAGTTTTAACTTTTTGAAGATAATCAATTAAGATAACTCGACTATCCCTATCACTATCGCTATCACTTGATATCTTCAAGGAAGGTGTTAAAGTTATATGTTCAGAAACAAGTCAGTTGATAAAATTTTGAAATGATTATTGTGTAACCTGCTTACCCTTGCAGGATATCAGAACACGAAAATTTATGTGGGTTCAGCTCCCAACTTTGCTGGCATAGGACTCTATTTCAAATAAACACATGTACAGATTTAGTTATTTATTTGTACAAAGCAAACAAAGTTCGAAACTCATGAATAACCACTGATGTGGTTATACATCAATTTTATTACCTACAGTCAACAGTGATGGTCTTGACCACTGGATGCAGGAACTGTTGTACACCTCACCATCCAATGATTATTAACTCCACATTTTTACTATAACATGGCCACCGTCTTTCAAGTCCAGCTACTCACTACTTCTTCTTGCGAACCAGCTGTTGTCCGCCCTTGCCCAAAATAACAAGAATCCCTCCCCCTTTCCACAGCGGTCATCCCTTGCACTTCACAGTTCTTTCGGGTAGTCTCTTTTCACATTACAATATTTAGAATACAACCACTTTGAGAAGTCTTCCCAGAAGTGAATTAATCAAGTCACCAGCAGACACTTTAACAGGAAATGTAAGACATATATTGATTTAATCACTAATAATAAATAATGCTAATTATCTATATACCAATGTATACTTATTTTATTTTTAAGCATATTTTTTATCAGATTCTCTTTCCTTCTGTATTCATATTATTTCAAAGATATCTGTATATAAGAATTTTTCAATAGCCATAATAAACATAATTCTAAGAGACAATTATATTACTATATATTTCATGGAATGTATTTAAGTTCTTTAGGGGTTTGAGAAATGAATAATTCCATCACTTGTACTTACTTATACCTGGAACACTTGTCTCTGTTCCTTTCAAAGCTCAGCTAGTTGTCCACTTAAATAATAAGGCATTTCTGGAAAAAAGGAATTAAAAAATATTAGTTCAATATGTACATTCTGATTCATTATTAGTTTCTTTTATTATTAGTTGGTTTTGGCAGGTGGCTTGTCCTCAAAACATTCACAATTGGTTGAAAAAAGTGACAAATTAAATCAATTTAAATCTTAGTATGTTGCCAATAGTTTATCAAATTATGAAACTAATTTGTTTTTTAAGTCTACAGATAAATACAAAAAATAAATTTACACTTTTTAGGGTCAGTTTGGTCCCAAAGGTGAAAAAGGAGAGTATGGTGATATTGGACCACCAGGACTTATGGGTCCACCTGGTTTACCAGGGCCTCCTGTAAGTATTTTAGTTTCAATACAAGTACTTAGTGTGTACTGAACATTAAATATTAGATATCTGTAATTGGCTTAAGGTTTAGACAGTAGATGTTATATATATCAGTATTCACTCTACATTGTGTCCCTCTATTTCTATTACATATTTAGTATTTAAAATGTTAATATATTATGCTCTGAACTATCCATATAGTGCATTGAGAAAAAAATATATTTAAGTTGTTAACAATAATGTCATAGAAAAATAATTCACATTTAATTTAGCTTTAAAGTGAGTATATAATGTCACACATGAATATAAATTATAAATTTTGTTGCTTTTCATTTAATTAGAGAAAGTATAAAAATTATTTGTACTTGTATAAATTAAATATTGTTTATTCTAATGAGAGCAGTGTGTCATAATGTGACATAAATGGGATAGTATTTTTGCAATACAAAAACATTTTTGAGTTCAGATACATACACACAAACATTTTTGGTAAAATTTGATTAGAATAGTGGTTATAGGAAATCAATTTAAAATAATTATTTAAATGGTCAAAGTAACGTTTCCTTAAAGTATTTAACAATAACTCTTTGATGTAGGGTTATCCTGGGCAGAAAGGCGAGAAAGGAGAGAAAGGGGAGTCGGTAAGTAAATATAATGTAATAATGTACACACATTTTATTAAATGGAGGCAGGCAAACATATTTTACTTACATGAATCTATAAAAAGAAAATGTATGTCCCACTAACTCTAAATTGCTTTGTGAAAGCCAAAATTGTTATATACTTGACTTATAATTTGGGTGGAAAACTGTGTGCTTAAGGCACCCATAACACCCTTAGGGATGGTGGTGATAAAAAAGTGACATTTAAAAGTAAAGTGAAAATGACCTTTATTAGTGCTGAATAAATAGTTTTTGAGTATACCGAGACTTAGTTTTAAATGTATTTTAAAAGATGAAGTTATTCCAATTTTATATTATTGATAGATGAGGCTGATATATATATATATATATATATATATATATATATATATATATATATATATATATAATTGTGATATTGGTATGGAAAGGAAAGAGAGAAAGCTTGTGGCTTACCAGAAAGTGAAGTATGGTGCAGCCATTGTGAACGGAACATAGTTCTTCAAACTACTAGGCTCTCAGGCTCCGAAAATTTGAAGAACTACCTTTGGTTCCCTATGGTTACACCATCCTTCACCCTACAGGTAAGCCACAAACTATCTCTCTTTCCTTTCCATACCATTATCGCAATTATTTTTTACAATGTCATATCTGTACTAATATCATATATATATATATACAAAGAAAAGCATATGTTCAAAGCAGGGAGAAGGAAGGAAGAAGAAGGAAAGACTGATAATATTTGACCTAGACAGGACTTGAACCTGCATGAACTGTGTATTTTATTGTATTTATTCCTTAATGGATGCTTCTAATACTTTAATCCCTCTATTCACTCCATTCCCCCTCAGGAACTTGATCTGGTGGCTGAGATAGTTAAGCGTCTGTGTACTAAGCAGAGTATGCGGGTTCAAATCCTGCCTAGGTAAAATATTTTCGGTCTTCCCTTCTTCCTTCCTTCTCCCTGGTTTGAACATATGTTTTTCTTTGTGCATGATTCTATGCCTGAGCATATGAACTCATATAAAAAGCATAATCCTCCTATTTGTTTCTATCCTACCTCACTATCCAAGATCCTTCCTGAAGAAGGAGGCTGAGAGCCTCTGAAAATTTGAAGAACAACCTTCGGTTCCTTATGGCTACACCGAACTTCACTTTCAGGTAAGCCACAACCTATCTCTTATTCCTTTCCATACCAATATAAAACACATTTAAATAGAAAAGAGAGACAACGATGCTGACACTTGAAATCAATATGTGGTCCAGTCTTGAAAGAGATTCTGCTACAGAACTGATTCATGGAATGTACCCAAGGACAATAATACTTCTTGTGAAACAGTTATTAGAATTGAAGAACCATGATTAACATTAAAATTCAATATATGAAATATTATCTTTTAAAAAATTGAAGATTAAGTGGATGGCTTAAGGCATAAATTAAAGGTAGGATTATATGTAAGGTAGGTACACAAATACAGAGAGGTAAAGTGACAACAGAATCAGTTAACTAATCAGTGATGAAATAACCTGAGCACTATACTTTGCAGTAAAAGATGCAGCAGAACGTTATTTACAATACAAGGCACAGGACTTCAGGTAAATGGAAATTGATCAGAACTGGCCACACCCTAACCTCTGTACTTAGAACAAAACATCTCCAAAAATAAGATTCAGCATAGAGGGGGGGGGGGGAGAATTTAAAGAGGGAGGAAGGTATACATTTATGAATATAATACAATATTAGGAGAATCCATTAAGGAACTAATTCACATGCAAACTTGGATAGTGAGGAAGGATAGAAATAAATAGGAGAAATAGGAGGATTGCGCTTTATGTGAATTCATATGCTCGGGCGAAGAATTACGCACATAGAAAAGCATATGTTCAAAGCAGAGAGAAGGATGGAAGAAGGAAAGACTGAAAATATTTGACCCAGGAGGGACTTGAACCCACGTATTCTGCTTAGTACACAGACGCCTATGTGCGTAATTCTTCGCCCGAGCATATGAATTCACATAAAGCGCAATCCTCCTATTTCTCCTATTTATTTCTATCCTTCCTCACTATCCAAGTTTGCATTTGAATTAGTTCCTTAATGTATTCTCCTAATATTGTATTTATTCCTTAATGGAAGCTCCTAATATTTCATTCCCTCTACTCTATCCATTCCTCCACTAAAAAACTATTAATTGTCCACAATAAGACTGTCTATATTTGCCTGGTCAGCAGGAACTTGACCCGGTGGCCGAGATGGTTAAGGCGTCTGTGTACTAAGCAGAATATGTGGGTTCAAGTCCCGCCTGGGTCAAATATTTTCAGTCTTTCCTTCTTCTTCCATCCTTCTCTCTGCTTTGAACATATGCTTTTCTATGTGCATAATTCTTCGCCCGAACATATAAATTCACATAAAGCGCAATCCTCCTATTTCTCCTATTTATTTCTATCCTTCCTCACTATCCAAGTTTGCTTATGAATATAATATATATTTACATTACATAAACAGTATCTTTGGGAACTTGTCTGAACATTCAGTTGTGATATATTTGTGTAACTACAGTGTGTTGTGGTTAACCGTAATGTATTTTGTGGGAACAACCCATATCTGATGTAATCTCAAATTGCAGTAATTATTAAAGTAGCCCCACAAAAAAGTGGTGTATCCTTCAAGGTTTAAATTCCCTAACTTTACTAATTTATGTAACTATATATCTAATCCCAAATCACTTTATCAACAAGTAGGAATAAACATAGAGAGAATTGCTGATTTTTCTCAATTTAGTTTAAACCATGAATATATTTTTATTCTTTTACTCCTGTTTAGGGTTATGAAGATTAATGAATTTGAAATACAATTATCAAAATGTCAAAGAGCAGTGCTTGGACAAAGCTTAGAATAATTTTGAGGGTTTTAATTATATCTGCAGTTTCAATATATTATTTTCATGCTGTCTTTGAATTTCAAGTGCAAGTGGAATCACAAGGGTTCATAAAGTATGAAGAGAATTTTGAGCACTGCCTCTTACAACAATTATTTGTTTCATATATTTCCTTTATTTAGTTCATATGATGACATGTTACTGAACATTCATCTCAATGAAACTATTGTTTTGTTGTATTTATGATGCCAACTAATAAAAGGAAACTTGTCAATGACTTTATGGAAGAAATTTTCCTTTTTTGCAAACCTGTTTATGTGTTTTGAAATATGGTCTATTCAGTTTAACTATGTTGTTCCTTCTGACAGAACTAACAAAGATATTTGGAACTTGATTAATCCAAATATGCATTGGAAACCTCAAATACATCTTCATTTTTTATTTATTACATCCACCAACTACATAACAGAACTGGCAACATACATCCAAACAACACCATAAAATGTAAATATACTTTTATATGTATATGATTTGCAAGACCTTTGAAAGGGTTTAAAAAAGAGTCAGAGATCCAATACTAGAAAATTCTGAAATACAAGATGTGTTCAAAATGAAACCTAACTTTTGAAATAGCATACCAACAGGCAGAGGAAGTATGCTGTGGCTACTGAGCACACATAGCAGTAGGTTTAGACAGAAAATTGCCATATTTTTATTTTCTTTCCGACTCTTAGTTGGTGAGCTACAGCTGATGAAGTGAGTATGTGCACAAGCTGTACTTTGGATGAGTGCCAAAGTGACAATTATAGAACTTGAAGAATGACAGGTGTGTGTGAAATTTTGCTACAAATTTGGCAACATTATAGCAGGTGAGGAGGTACAGTTGATACAATAGGTGAGCATCTAAAAAAAGCATGCATTAGTCAAAGTTCAGGGTGAGGTTGGTTGTGTCTTTTGACTGCAAAGACATTGT
Source organism: Zhengitettix transpicula (assembly GCA_037074705.1). Taxonomy (NCBI): domain Eukaryota; kingdom Metazoa; phylum Arthropoda; class Insecta; order Orthoptera; family Tetrigidae; genus Zhengitettix; species Zhengitettix transpicula. Next base: position 200,003,499 of record CM073591.1, on the reverse strand, counting down.
TCATCAGGAATTTTGTACCATATGATCAGATGTCTGCCAGGCAATTCTAGTATGTTTGAGGAAAGCTGTGTACTGGAAGAGGAAAACCCAGACTTGGATGTTGCATTATGACAATGTGCCAGCTCACACATTGCAGTTTGTCAGCAGCTATGTAGCAAAACATCCCACTCCTCTTGTGCACCATCCACCGTATTCTCCGGACCTTTCGCCAGCAGAATATTTTCTGTTTCACAAACTTAAAACCATATTGAAAGGATAATATAACAAGAGACCTGCAAGCCATCCCAGGAAGTATATTTCAGGAGGTTTTCCAAAAATGGAAGCAACATTGGGAATGGTTATTGCCATTAAAAGGGCCTAATTTGAATGGACAGTGCTTAAAATTTTGTACAGTGAGTAATAAAGATGTTATAGCAAAAGATTGGTTTCTTTATGAACACACCTTAACAAAAGGTTAAATTTAAAGATTTTAATAATGTATGGATATAAAAATTACATACCCAAACCATTGAATATAATTATGTGAAAACTTTTATCTTATCCCAAGTCCTTAATAATAATAATACTTTATAATACAGCTGAGAAATACGAGTTTAGGATAAACAATTCTAGGGTTTCCACCTGGCTTAAGCTTATTTTAACCCAGGTGAAAAATCCAAGAACTGTTTATCCAGAATATACACTGGGAAAATATTCAGTCTTTGATAATCTGGTTTTAAATAAATTAATTTGCTAACTACTCCATTTTAAGTTGTGTTATAATCCTAATTTCTGTGTCTCTAGCTCACTTGTCATATATGTAATGTCCTACTTAAATTTTTCAATTACATGGGCATCCTAGCACATGTCTGTCTATGGTTTAAACTGGCTCATTGTTTGTTTTGTTCACCATTTTATTAATAGATAAGTTATGTGTAATAGAAATAAATAAAGCATGACTTCTCAGTATTTAAATGAATAACTTACTGTAAACAATAAATTATTTACACAGTAAAACATAACCAACATAAAAAATATTTACTGTGATTTTGTTATAAGTGAGATCTGTGATGCAACAACAATGTAAGTAAAGTACCAGAGAGTAATTAGTTTTGCAATTCTAAAGAACCTTCATTATATTTTCTATTATTAGAATAATATCTGACGAACCATATAAGGGGTCAATAGAACCGAGTCAATGTTAATTGCTTCATATTACAGTTTAGAGAAAAAAAAACATGTGTAGCATTTGAAGCACATAGGTTTTGGAGTTTAAACATGACCTGCCTTTTATACTGGTGGATTGATGCATAATTGCTGCTCTATAAATAGGTTGCTCAGGATACTAATATGCCAAGTATATTTGTAATGAGTTAGTCAGAGTATTTTAATCACCAACTCAATAAAAATGCAACAACTCAACATTAAGACACTTTAATGTAATAATTATTTATTATAATCTGATACATATTTTGTTGATTTTATTATTATTAGTCTTAAAGTAAAGTTATACTGAAATAAGTTATGACAGAAGTAGATAAATGAATTAACTTCATACTGGAATACCAATTTATCTTGAGTTATATCTGCTAGTTGAAAATATTGCCATATTAAATATTTGCTATTTTGTAAACTGATATTTACTAATCTCTTATTCAACTGCAAGTTATGTACATCTATTGTTTGGATTGTGTGGTCTGATATTTCATAATTCATAATTAATTTTACTTTATTTATCTTTGAAATTTATTTAGGACATATTTGGTGTCCTGTTTATTAATTTGGATTATTTATCTTCTTAAAATAAACAATTCCCAAAAAGTACTAAGGTATTTAGAGAACTGATGAATGAGTGAATAACAAAAAAATCTCCGAATTTGATCAGTTTGAGCTGACAATATCTTTTAACGGTGCTATAGTTTGAATTATACTAACCATGTTAGATGATGAGACAATACAATTCACAAATATTCCAAAACATAGTATAAGTTTCTAAAAGATTTCTGGTAAATAAAGGAAGCAAATAAGATAAATTTCCCTAATAGCCCATTAGCTATGTCCAAAAAAAAAGGCCTCTGCCCACAGAAGATATTTTATATATTTTACCTTTTTTCAATTTTTCGCCAATACTTAAATAATGAAGCATTCTATTGGAAATAATCTTCAGTTTCTGCATCAAATGGTATAGTTGATTGTGAAATTTGGTTGAATGAAGTTGTAGAAATGTAAAATTTAGGATATTTTTTGTCCTTTTCGGAAATAATTCAATTGTATTTCTACTGCTGATATCTCCAAAATGGTCTGTTGTACATTCATTTGTCAAAAAGAAGGTCGTAGAGAATTTAATTCTCTTTCCAATGAATGATCTGGTTTTAAAAAACCATTGAGAACTGTTGAAAAATACAACAGTTTTGTTGGCTGGTTACAGTTGAATGGGATGTGTTCATATTATAAACCTGAGGGTGAAACTTGACTTTTGCAGTGCTAGGGGAATGTGCGTAGTGTGACATTTAAACAAAACAGATAGGCAAAAAATACCCTACATTTGCTTTAGCTATTAGCAAAAAACTGAAAAGATATGAAAAATTGTATAGCTTTTAAGCCACAGAAACTTTTCCAGAGGTCTTTCAAATTGCAAAACTTGATTTTTCACTACTGACCACATCCTATACAATTAGGGGAAAAAATATAAAATACCCAACATTTGTGTGGTATGATGTAAATAGCTACTGGGCTATAATGGAATTATACAGTTTGAAGTGTAAATCATTATTTTTGAGGTCAGTACATTAATTTGTTTTAGTATCTATTCATATGTTTGTGTAGAGTTTACCAGACTTAATAATATTTTGCTATTTATCTGTTTATAGGTATAAGATGTTGTTTAATGCTTTAAAACCTTACCCAAATCTAACAAATAAAATCCCAATTGTTGTATGACATGAAATATTGAACTTGATGATGGGGTATGTTGTAATTGCTGACCCACTCCCTCTCTGATATTTTATTTGACGACTGCTGACCCAGGCACCACTACATACACAGAATTAGTTTATCTTTGAAGTGACCATCATCCTACTAAAATTTAACTATGTGATACAAATCAGTGAACTGACAAGTGACTTGTGACTCTGAATACTTGAGTTGAGCATGAGAGACTGCAAATACTGAATCTCAAGGATCCTGACTTTGATCAATTATTGGGAAGGGGAATTAATTAATTAATAAACACAAAAATTTACCATTTAAATACAATTTATTTTACACAAGGGGTTTGTGCCCACTCAACGATAATTCCTCAATTGTTGAATGTTATGATTGCGTGCACTCTCCATTTATACAGCTTAAATCTAAATCTAATCCTGAAAAGAAAACTAATTACCAAAGTTACATTAATTTACACTTATGGCCAAAATTATTTAATTGAACACATCTTTGAAGAGGTCTGATGGAACCACTAAGTCTCACTATGGTTCACGCGGTACTGGGAAGGGGAGGACTTATCTGTACTATTGTGAGTCATTTCCTCCAATGACCAGCTAGAAGGTCCTGGGGTAAGTATCTGGTCCCCAACCTGTTGTCTCTTGGCTGTATGGTTTAAAGTCTCCACACTGATGCTCTGGAGAAGCAGCTAAACTTGTAGGTGCATCAACCTCCACTTCCTCTCCGAAATCCACCATACCAAAGAGGCATCCATCTGCCTTTACTACCACCACCAGACTGTCAAAACTACTCACATCTTTCCACATTTCCCAATCTCACATGAAAACACAACCAAAAAAATCATTTACACATATGCCCATCAGCTCTAACATATCTTATGCAAGTGATTCAAGTGTTATCAACTTGAAACATTGTAACAAATGTGCAAAGTGTCCCTCCACTCGCTTCTACATATGCAACTACTCTTAATATTAATAACTACTACTGCACCCTTTCACATATTCCAGCTTATGTTGAATGGTTTTACAGGTGTCCAGACAGGTGTCTGCTCTATACACAAATTATTTTAGTTAGCCCCTTAGATGAAAATCAAAAGTTTGAGGCTGGATCAAGGGAGTATGTGATATATGTAACCAGTCCTCCCCTACCTATCCACCTGTCATAGTTATCAGCCAGTGCATCTCAAATGATGTGGTTAAAATGTTCTGGGGCACCATCATGCATAAACTACATGCTTCTATTAAGTAAAAACAGCGCTTCCTCCAGAACAAAAAAAAACTGACTCCCAAGCATCAAAATACATAAAAACTGTCACATCAAAGGGTAAATGACTAAGAACAAGCAAATACAATATATTTATCCAACACGCTCTCCAATTGATTGTATACCCACAGCTTCAGGTAAGCCTGTAAAGACTTTTTTACCTAATGGCATAGTAAACAAATCTGCTGTTGCTTCCTGGAATCTACGTGTTCCACTCTTACAGTTCCTGCCAACACGCACTCCCGAACAAAGTGGTATCGTTAATCTATATGTTTACTTCTTTTGTGGAATTGCGGATTCTTTGTCAACTTGATGGCACTTTCATTATCAACACGTAACACTGGCGTGTCAATTTTTACTCGTAACTCCGGCAACAGTCGCAACAACCACAATTCTTTCACTCCTTCACTTGCCGTGACGTATTCTGCCTCGGACTTCTGCAGCTGACTAGACCAGTAAACAGCACCTCCGTTGAGCGTAGTCGCGAAACCGTTTGGTGGAACGCCTCGTCCTCACGTCGCCAGCGAAATCTGCGTCGGTGAACTTCTCCAGTACCTGGTTGCTCTGGCGTTTGAAAAAAATTCCGTGCGATGTTGCACCTCTTAAGTATCTCATTATCCCATTCACGTCCGACCAATCTGAGAGTGTTGGTTTATACATAACTCTTGCAAAGTCTCGTAGTACAGGCCACGTACATTAAGAAGCCCACAGCGGCTTAAAAAGGGACCGTTTCTTCACAAAACTTCGTTTTATATACGTATATGGTAACTTTATCAGACGGAGTGGTAACATAAATAGACTTATCCACATTGAAATGTGCGATTCTTGAAGTATAACATAACTGGTTCATAAATATTCCGTCTGGATGAGACTGTATTTGTATTCCTAGAAAACAGTCCAATGACCCAACTGTTATGCAAAATTCGGTCTTCAACTTATTTACGAAGACGTCGACATCAGACGCGTCACTTCCAGCAATCAGACCGTCATCCACGTAAATAGCTACTATCAGTTTCTTACCTTCGTTATTGCGTATATATAGACATGGATCTGACTTGCTTGCAACAAAAACCATTCTCTAACATGAATTGATCAAACCTTGAATTCCAACACCGTGGTGGTTGCTAAGTCCACATAAGCTTTTAAGCCGCTTACACACGCGGCCACTACCATCGTCAAACACGTCCGGGTGTTTCATATATATTTCCTCCTTTATGTTGCCATAGAGTGAAGCCGTTTTAACATCAAACTGATTCAAGTGGAACTTCTCACTGACCGCCGTTGCCAACACTGCACGCACTGTGTCGTAGCGCGCTACAGGACTGAAGATTTCGTCAAACTGTGCTCTCGCTTTGAACTATCAGCATTGAGATAAACGCCCGACTTTATTTTCCATCTGACTTCGTTTTCTCTCCTGTGGAATTGTTTCGAACTGTCTGACTTTTCGGACAATCCCGTCTCTGGTGATTTCCGCTACATGTGAAGCATTTCCGTGGGCAATCTGATTTAAAGGGATTTCCCCCACACAAATCACAGCTCACTTTCTTAGCATTCAATAACGATCAAGGCTGCTGCTTACGAAAGACAAAAGCACCTGGTGCAAGAGGCTCACTGTCTGCTAAATTATCGTGCTCCATCGACGTTATTTGTTCCAACAATATTGGCGTTGTTCGATCGGTGTCTTTCAACGTTGACCAAACTGTTCTGCCGAATTTATACTCGTTACCGGCATTTCACAGAATTCGATTATGCAAAACCTGCTCTGGCAATGGTGTAGACTTAACCTTAACAAGTTCCTCGTTCACATCGGCTAACAGGTTGGCCATTTCTGATACAAGAGTATCTATAGTCTTCTCTGGCTTGCGTCGTTTATCAAAGAATTCGTCCATTAGAAGATCGAGGCGACGAGACTCCGTTCGTTCATACACAGAATGCAGCGTTGTCCACATATCCACAACCAACCGCATACTACGTACGTGAACCATCGGCTCTCCCGCCACAAATACAGAAATGATAGATGCTGCCGCGTAGTTTTTACGCTGCCAGCTAATTTGTGGCGCAGCTCCTTCCGGTGCTGTCGGACATGGCGGCGTGCCGTTCACGATCCTGAACAGCCCAAGCTGCAGTCGGTAAAGCTCCATCTTCCACTTACAGGTTTCCCAGTTACTCTGCCCTACTAGCTTGTCGATCCTATGTTTGTTTACGTTACGCTCAGACATGATTAGCTGACCGAAATACGAACGATGAATAAAACAAAAGTGTTCTCCGTCTACAGAATCCCAAAAAAATTGTAACTGAACACTTCCCACCAATCCACAATCCACATCGTGACTCTGCTCATAACATATTAAGGAAAAATAGTGCATCCTCCGGAACATAAAATAAAATATAACTGCTCCCAAGCGTCATAACACATAAAACTGTCACGTCAAAGAGTAAATGACTAAGAACAAGCAAATACAATCAATTTCTCCATTTGCTTCTTATTCACAAGGCCATTTATTGTAACTAGTGTGGGAGAGTTTAACCTTGTTTCTTGTTTGGGAGTGGGATCCTATCTCAAAAGAGTGTAAAATAATTTAAATGCCCAGTATTTATGAATATAGATCAGGATATGAGTTAAGTTCTTCTATAAGTATAAAAACAAGTAATAATAACATAAAATATATTCACAATTAATATACAAGTAGAAATATATAAAAACAATAATGTGTAACCAGTGATTAACTTCATTATAAAATATGTCAATGTTTAGTGAATCGAGGAGGTAATATCACTTGTATTTGTCTCTGTGTAACATTAAATACTTATATGCAACTAACTTGATTTATACACTTTTGATATAAATTTGAAAAATGTTTACAGCAGTTTCATGCAGTAGGAGACATAGTTTCAATTATATGCCATGAGAAACAAATTTAATTAATAGATATTACTATATACTATATAGAGGAGTAAACTCCTGAGATATATTAGCAATTTTCTTGTCGGAATTACAATTTTTGGTAAACACTCAATATTAAATGAGGTTTTCCTTATAAGATTTATTGTAAAAACTCAATTTCTTAATTTCAATTTAATAGTTTTATTTTCATTACTGACAAACTAGACAAGCCCTTGCTGCACCATTCATAAATCTTAGTAACCTTATTTATTTTTTATTATTATATTTAAGTTTTTCAAAGAAAAATGCAATCAGACATTATTTACAAAAACCAATAATACTTTTTTTATTATTCCTAATTTGGTCACAATAGGAAATATTTTTTAAAAAATATTTGTGACAAATTCATAATTTATTTTCATTGTTCAATACATTTTAAAATAGTTAGTTTAAAGCAAATATTCCATCTGATAACACCTCACTGTAACCTGTTATTTTTCTTTTTTCTCGGCACACTCTTTGATCCGCAGAAATACAAGAAACTCAGACGAAGACAGGTAAGTCCTTAATTTACAATATTTCATGTCAGTGACCATAATAATATTATAATTTACAAGTTGATGAATGATATTCAATTTAAATATTTTGTTATTATATTATTTGTATTATTACATTATTTTCCATCAGTTAGTGATATTTTATCCATAATATTGTAGCACATAACCTTCATTGAAATTTATTGAAGGGATATGACAGTATTTTAATAAACATTCATACAAAAATTAACCAGAGAATAATATTTAAAGAAAACATTAAATCTTTTACAATAAGCAACAAATGCTGATATATAATTATCAATGCTCGAACAATTATGTGAGTAAAATCCAAAATTTAAAACAATTGGTATACTAAAACTAAAAGTATTTTGCATATAAAGTGTTTCGATACAGTGCAGTAAGCCTATGACTCTCCCCCCTCTCTTTCAAGAAAAGAATCAAGCACAACATAGCCTTCCTCTCACCTCACTTTATTTACCAAATATAATGGCCTGCATGCTGACTAAATCAAAATAAATCTTCTAGACAACATGGATAACTAGCACAGTCCTTGAAAATTAAGAAAACTCTTCCCAAAAGCTAGTCAATCTCTTTGCCACAATTACAATAACTTCCACTCATTATTGCTTCTATTTATTCTAAAAGTCTTACTTAGATAGTCTCCTGCGACTGCAAATTTTATTATAATGTTCTGACTGATATAAATTATTTTGAATATATCACAAGTAAACATAATTTACATTGATGTCTCATTTTGAAAATTGGAAAATCACTATTCAGGAATATGGAATCTCAAGAATTTCCTTGAAGCATAACTAAGATAATATAATCAGTCCCATATAATTATGTTTTTAATAAACAACTACATAATGGAATCTGTCTCCTTGTAACACTTATATTCAAGAAAGTCAATGCTGTTGGTTTATAAAACATCTACCGCTTTACTATTTCCATTATTCTATAAATATATGAGAAAGTTTTTTTATTAACTGGGTTATCACACACTTAAAGAAACACATTTGGTTTATAAACTCTCAATTCAGTTTGAGGAAGACATAATTAACAGAATATGTCATTTCTATCCTCCAATGTTATTATAAACATTAAATCTAAAACAGTATCCATTAGTAAGTTTCTATGACCTTTCCATAGCATTTGATCATGTTTTTAATTGAATCATGAATTAAAATTGATATACTAAAATCTCCAATTCATGGTTTTCTACCCTAATTTCTGAAAAAATACACCTCAGATCAGGGAAATCAACAACCAGATCTACCACCAAAAACTCTATCTCCTCAACACCACAGATCATTCCATCTGGAAAACAACCAAAGCAATACTTCAATACTTTAAGTAAAGTAATATATTACTCCACTTTTTCATAACTCAGAATGGCACTCATTACCCCAAGGAAAAGTAGACCTTCTCACCCAAATCCTCTACTATCCATTTACACCCTATCCTCCAACCAACCCTGCTCTAGACACTCACATTCAATTAGCTTTATACACAACTAACAACAATACTAATTCAGATACTTTCTTTACTTACAAAAACGTTGTGACAACCATATCCAAATTAAATTAGGCATTGAGGTCATTATGATAAAATTGATGTAGATGTTGATGAGTAGAAAAAAACAAAAACAGTCTCCAAGTTTATGACTTTATTAAATAAATAGTCGGAAGCTTTCAACTCTTTGTTATAATCATCCTGAATGTAAGTGGTAACGTTTTTATTGTTCATTCAGGATTATTATAAGAAAGAGTTGAAAGCTTCCGACTATTTATTTAATAAAGTTATAAACTTGGAGACTGTTTTTGATTTTTTATGCTCATTAGGCATTGACCAAATAAACACTAATCACTTAAAAGCTCTACCCAAAAAAATCCCTAGTCCAACTAAATTACTATGATAATACTAATTAACAAACCAATAAACAAAAATCCAACCCCAGTAACTACTAACCCATCAGTCTCCTACCAATACTTTCAAAAAAAAAAGTCATTGAGAAACTACTTCTACCACAACTAAAAAGTCAATTCTCATACTTAATCCATGATCAACATTTTGATTCTGAAACAACCACTCCTGTCCTCAACTTTTTAACATTGTAACAGAATATATTAACACATCCTTGAAAACAAAAATATATACCTATTCACATTCTTGGATTCTGAAAAACCATTTGACTAGATCAAAAATTGAAGTCTTTTCCAGTATAATTGTTCGATAAACAGTTCTCAGTTTTCACATGGGTATAATATATTTAAATGTTTCGATGACTGAAATCTCTGTCGTCATCTAGGCAACAGAGCTTTCAGTCATCAAAACGTTACGTTCAAATATATTATACCCGTGTGAAAACACGAATATTTGACTAGGTTTGCCATCCCACACTCCTCTTCAAATTAAAACCTCACCTATCTACCCCCTACTTTAGCCTTTTATCTAACTATCTTTACAAACCGTTCCTACCTTATCGAATATCAAAACCTCTTCTTCCCAATATTCCTTATTCACTCAGGTGTCCCACAAGTTGGTGTCGTATATCCCTGAAACAACCACAACAAACACTGCCATATTCTGCCATGACTACGAATCGAAAAACAGATGTTCACTAACTATATCTGCATTAACAACACACCCATTCCAAACAAACAAAACCATAAATGCCTAGGTTTAATCCTTGATTCTAAGCTAACATGGTCCCAACACATCTGCCACTTTAAAAAAATCATCAATCACTGCTTCAAAATCCTAAAATTATTACTTAATCCTAATTCAACTTTATTCCTTTCAATGAAAAAATTACTTTATATATAGATACATTATATCTACAATATGGAAGTACAGCTGTAACATTTGGGGTTTCACAGCCAAGACACATGTCAATAAGATCCAAATATCTCAAAATTTAATCCTTCGTTATATCACAAACTGACCCTGGTACTTTAATACCCACATCCATAGTGTCCTCAACATATCCACCAAAAAAAACCAAAATGTACTTCTTCCATATAAAAAAGACATAGTTCACCACAACTCGTTAATATCCCATTCTACATTACCGATTAAAAAGGAAGTCTATGGACAAAATTAATAATCGATAAAATACACAAGTTCAGGAGGTGAAACAAATTGCTCCATATTGTTTAATATAACATGTACATATATCTCAACTATAAAATCTTTACATTGTAAAGTTTTCTGTAATAAATAAAAAAAATAGTTTACTTCCTATTAGGAGACAAACAGCATCACTAAGGGTTTCATATTGTTTTCACTCTGGGAACAATAAAGATTGGGTTCAAGAATTTTATGTTCCATCTTTTATCCATACATAAATTACTAACGGAAATTGTTTACTTCCTAATAGGAGACAAACAGCATCACTAAAGGTTTCATATTATTTTCACTCTGGGAACAATAAAGATTGGGTTCAAGAATTTTATGTTCAATCTTTTAGCCATACATAATTACTAACCAAAATTTATTATTACATTATTGGAGGTTAACTATTTTAATTATCAATACTAACTATGAAGCCATATAAAAGTAGTCAATTATTTTTCATCCAATGGCTTAATAGGGATCCCAGTGTACCTGTTCTCTTTATTCCATAAGTTTGTTTTTGATACTACATTTTAAAGGCTGGCACTGCCATCTTCTTCGTGTGAAGTGCTGTTCAACTCAGGTGTGGTCAGTTATATATCCTGCGACAATGGTCTTGGAGCACACACTCCACTGGTTGACTCTGATCTACAATTTGTAGGGGTGGGTCAGATGCAATTTCACATCCCCGCTGCCTCTGCGTTTCATCAGTGCTACATGTGTGCCCACATACTCATGTGCAATGATACTTCCCAGGTTGCCTGACTGGTCAGTCAGTGTACCATAATATGGCTAATTCTGGGTCATATGCCTTGCTCAATTGCAAACCAATGACTCTATTTATCAGTTCACCACGGGCAGCTCTTATGACACAGCCTCCATAAGAATACTATCCCACAAATTGGTGTCTTAGCCTTCTGGAAGTATATGCTGTGACCTGTCGTTTATATCATGCTCTGCCATAGTTGGCTTGGATGGTTATTTTAACCATAAGCTCTGCTGATGTGTTCAGTTTTCTTTTTGTCAACTGTAAGTAGTGTGCGTGTAATGTAGGGGATATGGTAGACAACTGGTTTCCTGAGGCCAATGCTGTCCCTAATCAGGCGTAACATATTTTGCACCTTACTCTGTGAAAAACCTGTTCTTATGTTGTGTCTTTTAAGAAGTTTGCTAATCTGGCCAGTGCTTGGCCCAGAAAAAGGAAGGTATGTAGTTCTTTCAGTTGGATTGTTTTCTTTGACATTTTTAATTCTATCTTTCTTCAGAAAGTTGTTGATCTGCATAGAGGTGTAGCCATTGTCACAAAAGCAGCTCTTTAAGTGTTTCATTTGTATTGGCAAGCTTTCTGGGTTAGAAATCATGTAGGCTCTATGTGCCAAGGTCATTATGATGGTGGACTTCTGTGCAGGATAGTGAAAACTGCAAGCATTTAGGAACAGATCCATATTTGTTGATATTCTGTAGACACTGTTACTTAGAGTAATGTCCTGTTTCCGTCTTATCAAAATGTCCAGAAAGAGAAGATTGCAATCTTTTTCCACCTCCATCGTGAACTGTATATTGGATATCTTCTATTAAGGTGTTATAGAACATTTTGTAGAGTCTCAGCACTGTCTGGTTAGATAAATAATGTATTGTCCATGTATCTGTAGAAGCACCCAGATTTAAAGAGAACAGTTTTTGGCTTTTCTTCCTCAAAAAGTTCCAAATAAGAATTGGTAATGAGGAGAGGTGGTCACATAACCACACCATCTAACTCTTCAACCAACTAATAAATTATCAGTTATATTTTAATCACGAGAAAATATTTCAAATAAGAAATGTAACTTTGATTCACATTAGTATGTTAACATAAAATATGTGAAGTTCAAATATTTTGGAGTTATGTGTGGATATTAAATTCAATTGGAAAATTAACATTTTATTTTTGGTAATAAAGTTAAGTTCAACTACCTATGCTATAAAACTAGTGCAATTTGAACATAATAAAATTAGTTTGATCAACATACTTCCATTCTTTACTGACATATTATATAATGTTCTGGGATAATTCTTTAGGTAAACAGATAACTTTTATTATTGAAAAATGGATCATTGGATTCAGTTTCAAGTTTCTTCAAGTACATCATAAAAATAATTGGGCATTATTACTCTTACATATCAGTCCATATAAATATTATTGCTGTCTGTGATAAAAACTACTCGATAACTATTTTAGGGGTACACAAATTTTATCACAAGAAACAAAAATAACTGATGTCAACAAGGCAAATCACTGCCAAATACAAAAAGTTGTCCATTATAATGGTATTACTATATTTATTAGACTCCCAGACAACATTAAACAGTTAAAAATAATACTATCAATTTCCCAAAATAACTAGCCAAACTTTTCTTAGCCACTCCTATTTGACAAATTAATTATCTGAATTAGATTTTTATTAAAATAAACCTTTAGGCAGTTGTCAATACATTTATAAGATAATGAATATTAAAATTATAAAAAATATCTGACCTTTAATTAAAATAATAAAATTTTATGGCCATTCAGTCAGAAAAACAATTATAAAGTTAATAAAAATTAATATGAAAACATTAATTTTTAATAAAAGAAATTTAATTTATTAGACATTTCATCCTTGGATTGAGGAACTCTTCAGTTTAGTTGATTATATGGAGGCTTAAAATGACCATGTAGGTTGAAAGTTCATTAGTAAAGTGGTAAATGATTAGCACTATATGAGACTGTGTGTGGTTTATTTCCCTGAATATTTATTTCACACATATCTAATTCACACATTGCTAATTATATTGACTTTCGACCATTTTACTATTAATATAAATTTGTTCTAAACATAATTCTCAGGTTTCCAATCAGGCTTATGTTTGAGAAAACTTCATTTCAGTCGAAAGCTTTGCTGGTGGAGTTTGCTGTTGAAATGTTTTCTCAAACATTGGCCTGGGTTAGAATATAAATTTAGTAGTGGCCAATCTTCATTAGTGTGCAAATATTTTCTGTTAGATGGCAGTAAGTTAAATCTTTCAATGATATTTTATGTTAGTAGTTTTTTTGCAAATAAATATGTCATACTGTAAGGTGCTGTAATATATTTTTGAATTTAGTATAATTATGAATTGGTAACAAATGTTAGACCACACCTCATAGCAATAAATATCATAATTAGCAGCTATGTCAAATATTTAGAAATAATCTTCTGTGCTGATTAGTCCCGTGAATTTTTATAATAAATAATAAAAAAGTGGTGGAAATATTAGAGAAGTAATTAATGAACATCATTTGCTGAAATCTTGTCTGACATAAAGATTAAATGCTAATAACTAAATTGAAGGATTCATTGAGTGGCAAAGACCTTGATATAACTGTCCAATTTTCTAGATTTTGTCAGGTCTTTCCTAATGATTTTAAAGTTAATGTAGCATATATTTTTTAAATGTTGCATTTATGATTTCATCTCAATTCCTCCTAAACAAAGTGTTAAAAAAGTCAATAAGTTAATGGCTAAAATTTGTCAAAAGTTTGACTTAAATTTTACATATTGAGAAAATATTAACCTTTTCTCTAAACTTGTGTTTTGTACTATCCTTATGCTGTTCATGGATTGTTGTAAGTTTGTTTATCATGAAAATTTTCTTCATTAACTGTAAGCTTAATTGTAATACTACATACCTTTACTTTTCTATGTAGTGTTTAATTTGATTTTGTGTAAATGTCTCAATAGTGGGAAATTCTAGAATAAGTTAGTTATCCATTTAAATAATTAATAGCAAGTATACCCCATCATTTAATCCGATCTCTTATAATTACCTTATTTTTCAGGGTGATGGGACCTTTGAGGGTAGTGGAACCGAATATGTAAGTATCAATTCATTGTATCATACAATTAATCTAATAAATAAAGTTAACACAAAATTTAAATAAATTAAGAAAACTTAATTTTAATTTGTATTCCTACATAAATTCAATGAAATAATTATGAATGTTGATTGTCTAAACTAGCATTTCAAAAGAAGTTAAAAATATGTAGTTATATAAATAGTAGCCAAAAAGAGACAAAATCAAGTGTTAAATCAAATACTACACAATGTTTATGCAATCCTTGTTGCTTTCATCAGGTTATTCGTAAAACACCAGTAGGAATGACTTACTGCACAAACCAGGCTATGAACTGAAAAGACTTTTGGGTTTGTCACCTGGTTTGTGTGCTGTGGTGTTCTTATAATTTTTGTGTTTTTTGAATCAGATGAAAGCAACTTGGATAGCAGAAATATTGTCATATTTAATGTAGCACTTAATTTTATCATTTTTGTGGCTACTCATTTATCTAATTAGTATAAAACAAAGATTTTTAACCATGTATGTTGCATTATGTGTGACAATGCAAACTTTTTAAATTTTATTCATTGAAGATTTTTAATTATTGAATGGTTCATATTGTATTTTAATTTCATTTCTGATACCACCTTTTATGGTGTCATCTGATTCAGATACCTCTTTGTATTATAACATAGCTTGGTCCTGGCAACATGTATATATCAAGGGCATTAAATTGATGTAAAACCATTAAAACTATACTCGACAAAATAAAAGCATATTTTGAAGGAGTAACAGAATGCATTGGTGGTATATTTGAGAAGAAGGACTTAACTCCAATATTTGAGAGTAATCATATAATTGCCATGACAAATACCATGGAAAAAAATATACCACTTTGATTTTCCTAAATTAGGGACAAACTAGCAAAGATTAGTGACAGTGAATTGGTCAGACTCTAAGTGACCTATGAAGCTTAGACATGTGATATAGGTTCACCAGTCTTGGCCCAGCCTTGATACTGTTCAAAGCTCACAAGCATGCCATACAGCCCAACAACCAAAACTCCCATGGTCAAAAATAGAGTTTTATTGGACAGGAACTTAAAAAGTAAATGAATGAGAATGGGGAAAGAATTAAAAAGACCATTATAATAATTATTATGATATTATATTGATACATAATTGCAACACAGTTTCATAACTACTGCAACAATCAAATATTGAAGTCTTTCCTGGTGTAATTGTTCGATAAACAGTTTCGACGACTAAAATCTCTGTCTTCATCTAGAAGATGACGACAGAGATTTTAGTTGTCGAACCGTCACGCTTAAATATGCTACACCCGAGTGAAATCCGAGAACTGTTTATCGTACTGCAACAATGACCACTATAACAATATTAGAGGATGTTGAGTCCAGGACTTTGTCTATACTGTAAGATTTGCTGGAAAGAGAGTTTCCAAAGAAGGATTTCAGCATCTGGTGAGTCTTGAGGTAAGGCTTTAAGTACAGTCAGTGTGAAGCATTGGTCAAAATTGTTGGAGTTGTGACTCTTTCTGTTGTTCTAATATACTCCATTTCTATATAGTTTTCATTGAGGATAGTAGGTCTGAACTGCCTGCAGGCTGGGCACGAATTGAGTGCCCGGCTGGCAGACGGTTCAGACCCTCTCTCCTGATTAAGGGGGCTCAGTGTGACAAGGTCATATTTAATAACACAGTTGGTTAGGAAAGCAGGACTGAGAGCAGTTGACTTTACTTAAATCAACAGGTGGCATAGTTGGCTGGAACAAAATAAAATTTCACATTTTGAGGATCAGAGCCCCCTCAGCATACTAAACCGTGTGCCAGTTGGGCATGAACCCTGGTGCACCAACAACAATAGACAGCCAACAATGAAAAGCAATTCCATTTCACACATTAATCTTTTTTATATTTGGTGTTTGTGGTTGGTCTTTCTTCAATGCTTCACTTGTGTACAGGCATGTGCAGACAAAATCATTGCAGATTTAATTAGCTCAAAATTTATGCTGTTGAGTTTGTTTATCTCATTACCATATAATATGTCTGTGTTAAAATATGATCATATGATAAAATAGCCAAATGACAGACAAAGTGAAGTGATAATATAAATTCCACACAAAATTTCTGGAATTCTTTTTTCTTTCGTCAAAGCTGTGAGTATGATACAACTCCACAATCCAGCTGACAAACTCATTCATCTGACAAAAGGAACAAAGATTCCAAAAAGGGTGTGTGGTATTCATATTATCACATTATTTTGTCTGTCATTTGGCTATATTATCTAATTATTAGTTAATCAAATGTTTGATAGTAGGAGAGACCATCAGATACCAATGGATTGAGATAAGAATTATTATGATTTCTAGAAATATTAGATGTTAGTGTAAGATCAGCATTAAGAATTGACCATAAACTAAAAATAGGCTTCAGATACATGTTTGTGAGTTCTGTATTACTAAAGATTTCACAATTTTTATATTTGCATTAATGCCCTAGTTTCAACTAAAATTGCTCAGTTTTCCTTCAATCTTATATACTTGTCATACATTGACAGGAAATTAATAAAATAATTCCTTTTTTAAAAAAATTGTTAAGTTAAGAAACATGTTTTATATACACTAATCATAATTTTCATGTAGTATATTTGAAATTATGTGTTCTACCATCATCAACTCCACAAAAATTATCATTATATTCAATTTTTTACTCTTTATTTTAGGTAATCGGTCCTCCTGGCCCTCCAGGTCCATCTGGTACACCTGGCCTTCAGGGACCTCCTGGTATTAAAGGAGATAGGGGAATGGATGGCACAAAAGGAGAACCGGTATGTTTAACAATATTTGTGCTTAGAAAATATTAATTGTAATACTTAGAAATGTAATATATATGTTCATGCAATTACAATATCAGAACCTAAATTATTTGGACAATATTTAACTCAATGATTTTATTTAGAGTGGATAAGTGTGTTTTTATGTTACCCATTAACTTTTATTACATAGCAAACATAAGAGAATGGACTTTTGGCTCATAATGAAAAAAATATATGGTTTTAAAATGATTATTTATTAATTATAGATATAAAATAAGGTTATTAACCAAGATATTCATTTCATTGGTGAGGCCACCAAGTACGCAAGCCCCTGTACAGCTGCAGTCCGATGACCTTATTACACTGTATATTACCAGATAAAGTGTTGATAGCCCGAAGACCATGAAGAATCACAGCAAGTTCAGGTGGTGGGGTAGCGGTCTGAAGAGGTTGCCCCCCATTCAGTTTCCCAATGGCCACATGATTGGAAAATAAAATTCATGCTGTGAACTGCTGGTACTACTATTACTACGAGACCAACATCAGCAAGGAGGCACCAATAGCCAGTGGGATTGTTGGGGCTCCAACTCCCTGCAGTACTATTGTTAACAGGATAAATACCCTGTACTGACAATAGTCGTGGTGCAAGGATGTTCACGAAACCTCAACCATGTATGAGATTCTAAAAACAGTTAATATGTTTCCCACATTTGTGAGATAAAACTGTGTTCAGTTTTAGAAGGAAATGCCATTTAGTCTGCCCTGGGGTTTATCTCGGATACTACCTCACATGTGTAGCCCATATGGCATGACACCTCAAGCTACTGTTATCCCCACCATTTACTCACATCTACCTTCATGCTACATCATCTGTCTCCATACTACTATTCTTAGGGGACTCCTCCCTCAACTGAGAAAAGTAATAATTTGATGCTACTTACACCAGCATCTCCCACACATGACTACTGGAAGTAGCAAGTCTGTTGTCTACAAAAATGTAATTAGAAGCACTGCAAACAGTTTTATGTGTAAAAACCATGTGGTCTGCACCTGAGCTCGATAATGCTGATACTATCTAGGGAACAGCATCCCGAGCGACACCTCAGACATCTGTTATCCATCCGTTTACCCTTTAGAGAGTGTAAAATAATAGCAGTAGCCCAAGAGATTAAAAAGTTCTCTAAATTACTTTCAGTACATTGAGAGTGTCAAAATACAAACCATTCATTTAGACCAGTGTTTTACAACCTTTTTTTACCATGCCCCACCTAAGTATTTCTAATGCCCCCCCTATGTAACATATACATATTTTTATATTAAAAAATTAAATTATTTCCTAAAGAAGCTGTATAACTGTTCTTCGATAGTAATAAATCTGTTCATAAACAAAGTAATAATTTATTTTAATCTGAGATCGCTAAACTTACCGTCCATTCGAACTTTTGTATAAAATTCTGTTCTTATTTCATTCTAGTAAAAAGGACTGTTGGAATTGACATTGATGAGCAGAAAAAAACAAAAACAGTCTCCAAGGTTTTAATTTTATTAAATAATTAGTTGGAAGCTTTCAACTCTTTTTGTTATAATCATCCTGAATGAACAGAGCAATGTATTTATAACTTGATGTTTTTTAATATTAGTAGTAACATTTGATTGTTCATTCAGGATAAAAAAGAAAAAGTATATGAACATTGAATTTTAAGAGGGGTTGTTGAAGTTGGTAGCATTTGTGAAACCCCATCCTTGTTGCTTTAATAAGGTGATTCATAAAATGCAATAACAGTAAGACCAACACACCACACAAATGAGGAGACTAACTCAAAAGAAAACCTAAACTGTGACGACAATGTGAATAAATAAAATTGGTGTTTTGTGTGTATGTTTTAAATATGAATTAAATCATGTGAAGCAATTTTGACTAAATTTTATCCCTCTCTTTTATCCATCTCATTTTTGCTTTGCCTTTTAGCTTGTCACCTGGTTTTGGTTGTGTCATTCTTGCATTTATTGAATCCCATGACGAAAGCAACAAGATTGCAGAAACATTGTCTGGTATTTAATTTCTCATTTATATGTCAGTATTTTGGTTATTTATGTATCAACTTTAAATTGTTGTAATAAAATGTAATAATACACTGTTTTGTTATGTCGATGTCGTATCATTTGTAAACAGATATCAGCAAATATTTTACAGTTAAAATATTAGATCCATCATAAAATTACTACATTCCCATCCATTCTCCATATAGTCAATCATTATTACAATTTAATTTATTTCATTTCCACCACCAACGAATAAATGAAATTGAATTTTTGAATGTACAAATGTGTGTGTTTATGTTTCACATACAAATTCGAACACATGCAGCAATTTCTACCAAATTTTATACAAATGTTCCTTTTGAACCAGAAACAAACACTGTGGGGATAAAACATAACTACAATCTATGGGGGCTGGGGTGAAAATTTTCTAACAAGCTAAAACAGCCTATATTTGTATTGAAAGAATATTTTCAGTGTCAGTGAGATTGATAGTGTTAACATCATGTTATTTGTGTATTATTTCAACCCATTTCTGCATTTCCCTTATGGATGGGATAAAAATAATGCAAAAACAGTCCAGATTGGTGTAGAATTATGAGATCTAGAAGTCCCTGAGTATAATTATGATATTAAATTTTCTGGTTAACTTTAGTAGTTCAGGCCTTGTGAGGAGCAAAACTACAAAGTTCCACATACAATCTTACAGGTGTGAAGTAATTTATACCATACTTTGTTCACTTGTTACTTATGATCAAGGAACACACATTGGATAGCTTAATACACGTAACACTTATAAGGGTGGGTAGGGGTGTAGAGTGTCTTTATCTCTTAACTACCGTGATTACTTAGGATTCCCTGATGATACCAAGAGTATTTATGGTTCTCGTAAGGTACCAAAAGTAATTTTGATTCTCCAAATGTACTGTGATGGCTTTTTACTCTTTTAATATACCAGAAGTAATTTTGATTCTCTTAGGCTACCTGTACTATTTCACACTCTCTTAAGCTATCTTTACTCTTAAGTTACTGGAAATATTTTTGAGTCTTTTATGGTACCAAGAGTATTTTTGGTCTAAGGTAATAGGATTATTTTTTACAGTCTAAACCAGTGTTTCACATCGTAGATTGCATGCCCCACAAGAGGGCAATTCAAAAATGAGCTCGTCTAAAATTTAAAAATCACTAGCTACGATTTAACTTTTACAAAAGGAAAAACTGTTGGAATCTAAATTTGAAATAGGCATTTGGTAAGTTTGGTGCTTCTACAGAGCCACACTTGAAATATTGGAGTAATATAAATTATGATGTACCCTGAGAGTATTGTACTGTATTGTACTGTAATGCTATAGCACACACTAAGTTGTTGTCTATTGTAGGCTAGGGACAACTCCACAAGTTAAATGAAATAAGAAAGTTGATGAACAGAAAAAAACAAAAACAGTCTCCAAGGTTTTAATTTTATTAAATAATTAGTTGGAAGCTTTCAACTCTTTTTGTTATAATCATCCTGAGCAATGTATTTATAACTTGATGTTTTTTAATATTAGTAGTAACATTTGATTGTTCATTCAGGATGATTATAACAAAAAAAGAGTTGAAAGCTTCCAACTAATTATTTAATAAAATTAAAAACTTGGAGACTGTTTTTGGTTTTTTCTGTTCATCAACTTTCTTATTTCATTTAACTTGTGGAGTTGTCCCTAGCCTACAATAGACAACAACTTAGTGTGTGCTATAGCATTACAGTACAATACAGTACAATACTCTCAGGGTACATCATAATTTATATTACTCCAATATTTCAAGTGTGGCTCTGTAGAAGCACCAAACTTACCAAATGCCTATTTCAAATTTAGATTCCAACAGTTTTTCCTTTTGTAAAAGTTAAATCGTAGCTAGTGATTTTTAAATTTTAGACGAGCTCATTTTTGAATTGCCCTCTTGTGGGGCATGCAATCTACGATGTGAAACACTGGTTTAGACTGTAAAAAATAATCCTATTACCTTAGACCAAAAATACTCTTGGTACCATAAAAGACTCAAAAATATTTCCAGTAACTTAAGAGTAAAGATAGCTTAAGAGAGTGTGAAATAGTACAGGTAGCCTAAGAGAATCAAAATTACTTCTGGTATATTAAAAGAGTAAAAAGCCATCACAGTACATTTGGAGAATCAAAATTACTTTTGGTACCTTACGAGAACCATAAATACTCTTGGTATCATCAGGGAATCCTAAGTAATCACGGTAGTTAAGAGATAAAGACACTCTACACCCCTACCCACCCTTATAAGTGTTACGTGTATTAAGCTATCCAATGTGTGTTCCTTGATCATAAGTAACAAGTGAACAAAGTATGGTATAAATTACTTCACACCTGTAAGATTGTATGTGGAACTTTGTAGTTTTGCTCCTCACAAGGCCTGAACTACTAAAGTTAACCAGAAAATTTAATATCATAATTATACTCAGGGACTTCTAGATCTCATAATTCTACACCAATCTGGACTGTTTTTGCATTATTTTTATCCCATCCATAAGGGAAATGCAGAAATGGGTTGAAATAATACACAAATAACATGATGTTAACACTATCAATCTCACTGACACTGAAAATATTCTTTCAATACAAATATAGGCTGTTTTAGCTTGTTAGAAAATTTTCACCCCAGCCCCCATAGATTGTAGTTATGTTTTATCCCCACAGTGTTTGTTTCTGGTTCAAAAGGAACATTTGTATAAAATTTGGTAGAAATTGCTGCATGTGTTCGAATTTGTATGTGAAACATAAACACACACATTTGTACATTCAAAAATTCAATTTCATTTATTCGTTGGTGGTGGAAATGAAATAAATTAAATTGTAATAATGATTGACTATATGGAGAATGGATGGGAATGTAGTAATTTTATGATGGATCTAATATTTTAACTGTAAAATATTTGCTGATATCTGTTTACAAATGATACGACATCGACATAACAAAACAGTGTATTATTACATTTTATTACAACAATTTAAAGTTGATACATAAATAACCAAAATACTGACATATAAATGAGAAATTAAATACCAGACAATGTTTCTGCAATCTTGTTGCTTTCGTCATGGGATTCAATAAATGCAAGAATGACACAACCAAAACCAGGTGACAAGCTAAAAGGCAAAGCAAAAATGAGATGGATAAAAGAGAGGGATAAAATTTAGTCAAAATTGCTTCACATGATTTAATTCATATTTAAAACATACACACAAAACACCAATTTTATTTATTCACATTGTCGTCACAGTTTAGGTTTTCTTTTGAGTTAGTCTCCTCATTTGTGTGGTGTGTTGGTCTTACTGTTATTGCATTTTATGAATCACCTTATTAAAGCAACAAGGATGGGGTTTCACAAATGCTACCAACTTCAACAACCCCTCTTAAAATTCAATGTTCATATACTTTTTCTTTTTTAAGAAAAAAAGTCTTTTACAATGCACATATTTCTTAGTTTTACATAACAAATACAAAGGAATACAATACAATACTCTATGTATTTGCAAAAATCTTAAACATATATAAGTACCATTATTATAATATTTTACACTTCAATAATTAGTCTTTGAATATTTAGTCTACATGCAAAGAATACTTCCATAATTATAACATATGTTTTAGTATGGAATTCCTATATTTCTTGTAGTTAGTTTTTCAAGAAATGTCTTTAAATGTTTTATTTCTTTGGTGTATTCTGGGTCATTCAGTTTTGGCTAGAACACTATGTTTCTTTGAGGACCAACTAATAATGGGTGCTTCATTGTAGAGAACAATGTATCCTCCAGTACTCTTCTTATATTTTGTTTCTCAAGCATAATCAGAATCATAATAGACTTCCACATAAATTATATATTTTTCTCCACCTCCTTTCTTCTTATAGTAAAGCCCATAATCTTTGGAATATTGAAGATTTTTCATGTTTTCCTGATGTGATAGTCTTTCTTCTTTGGATCTTCTATAAAATAGTTTTACATGTGAGATAAAGTAGGTTTCCTATGACTTTGTGGTAAGGAAATCGGATTTCTTCATCGGTTTTCCTTTTGGAACTATAGACAATTAGTCATACTGAATTTTTCCAGGACTTTTCCTTCATACTGCCCTTGACGTATAAAAAATCTATCTTCAGTTTCCATTACTTGGATTCCCAGGTACATTTCAGGATTTTCCACCACATACATTTCAAATTTACTTGAGAAAATTTTCAATCTTCTTTAGATCATCTCCTATAATGATACTATCATTCACATGTATGGCCATGCACTTTTATCCTATTCTTCTTTAAATGTGCATTGATCTTATTTCAACTGAATTGGACCTTATTATTTTAGAAAGTCGATCACTTATTCTACTTCATGTGGCCTGTCTTAATTCATATAGTGCTTTTTTCAAAACACAAATTTCTCCTGCTTCTTGTAGCCCTCGGGTGTCTTCATAAAAATGTATTCCTCAATTTTCCCATTTAGATAAATATTTCTCACATCAAATAGTTCCAAATGGAATTATTTTCTGCTACCATAGCAAACAGAAATCTGTGTGAATTGATATATACTGCTGGACTGAATAGTTCACTGAAGTCTCTGACAACTAGTCTTGCTTTGAAATGACCATCATTCTTCGAACTTGATTACCAAAATTTTTTTTCCTTTAATTTCTTCTGGCTTTATAATTCCAAGTGTTGTTCTTTCAAGTTTCTGAAATCCATTATTAGGTCTGAACTAACTGTCAGTATGCAGTTCAGACCTACTATCGTGATGAAGGGGTCTCAGGTCCTCAAAAATTTAATTTTTTTATTTCTGCATAGTATGACTGGACCAACTGTTGATTTAAGGTAAGTTAGCTTCCCTGTCTCTTTTTCCTATCCAAATGAGTTATACATATATATACAACTCTTAAGGAAATTGTGACGAAGTCAAATTAAATAACACATGTAGATAGGAAATGGAGACAGTCAAGTCAACATACCTGAAATCAATAGTTGGTCCAGTCTGGCTGAGATGAAGGAATATTACAAATTTTTGAGGACCTGAGCCCCCTTCACCAGGAGAGAGGGTCTAAACTGCATGCCGGCTGGGCATGAATTGAGTGCCCGGCTGGCAGACGGTTCAGACCCTCTCTCCTGATTAAGGGGGCTCAGGCCCTCAAATATTTGTAACATTCCTTCACTTCAGCCAAAATGGACCAACTCTTGATTTCAGGTAAGTCAACTTTTCTATCTTGATTTGTTATTTAATTTGACCTCATCACTTTTTCCTTAAGTATATATTGTAGAAGATTGGCCTCGGCTCATCCATCTCTCCCAAAGTTCTCAAGAATAGGGTGCCAGATACTTTTTTTTATTGGAATAAAAATTATCAAACTTAAAAGTATTCTTTAATTAATTTCTTCTTTGAGACATGAATATATAACTATCTTAGGATGTGGTATAAACTAACAATGATGCTCCATGGCTTGTAACTGTACCGGTTCCCTTTTAAATTATCAGTTCCATACCTCTTGAGTTCTACATGTAATAACTGAAATTTATTGTCTAAACCAGACTTCAAGCCCTGCATCAAATCATTGAGCTAAATCTTTTGATTATCAAACTTAACATTCAAATCATGTTTCATAACATTGAAATCATTTTTGATTCCATTAATGCACTTAAACAATTGCCTATCCATATCGGTATCTACTTGAGATTTGGATTCGATTTCTAACTCAAACTCTACTTCTTATATCTTCTTATATCCACATTTTGATTTTCCTCTATTTTTCATAAAAATACAGATGATCCCACACAAATGCAAAACAAAACCAATATTTAAGTAAATTGTCACCAACCTGTTTTTTCTCTGTTTGCTTCTTGCTTGAAGCATTTACACTATTGCTCAATTTTATTCTGATGACAAAGAACCACGTTTTCTTATCCTTACGTACCAGATATTGTTCGCCAAATACATGTAACCCAGAATCTCATTCAATAAAGGAGATGATCATGATGACCGGAACACCATCAATTTGTTTGTTTGAGGCCCAATGTTGCTGTGCTATAATGTAGCAGATTGACCTAGGCTCAGTTTCAACTCTCCCAAAGTTCTCAAGAATAGAGCGCCAAATAATAATTTTTTATTGGGAGAAATTATCAAAACTTAAAAGTTTTCTTTAATTAATTTATTCTTTGAAACATGAATATATATATAACTGTCTCAGGATATGGTATAATATAACGATGATGTTCCATATCTTGTAACTGTACTTGTTCCCTATTACATTATCAGTTACAAACTGCTTGAGTTCTACACAGAGACTCATTGCTATATGGCCTTCACAAGTGCCACTAGGCAACTACCACAGTGGTAAAAGGGATACTGCCAAAGGCAGATGTAACATAACCGATTATTATTTTTACATAATATATATTGTAATATGCATCATTGTTAAACGTTTAATTGTATGTAATTATAAAATAGACTTGTTTTTAAAGATTTATTATTATTAAGATGCCTCTAATTGTTATATGTCATGTGTAATACTCTGGGTCATTGTTTTCTGTTTTTATTTTCTGTGGTACAAACCTATTTCTAGCTTAGTTTATTATGTATTTGAAATTCTGCAAAATGTATAATTTATATATTCCTCATGACCCTTGAAGCTCGATAATTTTTTTTTTAATTTAAAGGAAACTTTACAATCTGAATATTTTATAGTTGTGATATATGTACATGTTATATTAAAATATATATACCATGTGACGCATTTTGTTTCATCTCCTGAACTTGTGTATTTTATTGATTGATCCATAAGACTTTTGTTTTAATCGGCTATGTAGAATGGGATATTAAATGGCTGGAGTGAATTATGTCTTTTTTATATAGAAGAAGTATGTATTTGGCTATTTTTTGGTAGATATATGGAGGTCACTATGGATGCGTGAATTAAAGAAGTACCAGGGCCAGTTTGTATTATTATAATTTATTACTATTTTTTAATTCTTGCAAATTTTGTTTAAATATATATTTGACTTTATTTTAACTATTGTCTAATATATTTTTTAATTCTTGTAGAAATCCTAATATAATGTTTATATTAGCTAAAGACTTCTACTAGCATCTTTTGGATTAGGAAACTTCCTCCACATTATGACTTGATGTATTCTATACAAAAATTTAGGTTCCTCATTATCCTAATGCTCAATTTTCTTCTGATGACAAAGAACCACATTTTCTTATCCTTATCCTCTTTCTAAACCTTTTTTAGAATAGGGTTTTTAGTTTTGACTTCACATTTATGTCATCCTCTATGCCAAAATTATTTGTCCCATCAAATTCTTACTTCTCAGATGCTGACTTAGGTGAGGAGGTGGTAGAGAAATGCGTAGTGAATCAGGTAGATGCCCTTCCTCTGTCTACATCTGTCCTTGAATCGATTCTTCAAAAGGATCCGGAAGCTATTGCCTTGCAGAAAGCCATTCTTTCAGATTGGTCCAAGTGTTCAGAACAGATTCTGACTCCTTTCATACGATTTAAGGAACAATTTTCTATCATAGGGAATACTATCCTCTTGGGTAATAGAGTTTTCATTCCTACTGAGCTCCGTAATAGTGTACTATATGAACTGCACTCGGCACACATAGGGATTGTTAAAATGAAAATGCTTGCACGATCACTTGTATATTGGCCAGGCTTGGACAGTGATATTGAATCATTGGTAAAAGAATGCAGTCTGTGCCAATTACAAAGAAAAAGCCCCCCACAGGACTACTCCTTTAAGTGGCCTGTTCCCTCAGAACCGTGGGGTCGATTGCATATTGATTTCGCTGGTCCATTCTGTGATAAATACTTTCTTCTAGGTGTTGATGCAAAAACAAAATTCCCTGAAATTGCTATGTTAGACTCCACTACAGCTTCAACTACTATTAAGGTGCTTTCGGGTTGGTTTGAAAAACATGGTCTTCCTATACAGATTCACTCTGATGATGGACCACAGTTTGCTTCCTTTCAATTTCGTGACTTCCTGGTGAACAATGGTATTCGACAAACCTTTTCCCCACCATACCATCCAGCAACTAATGGAGCTGTTGAAGGTTTCATTTCAACATTCAAGACAGCATTTTCCAAACTTCTTAAAGAGTATGGTGACCGAGAAAGAGCACTGTCGGTATTTCTAACTTCCTACCGCTTAACTCCCCATGCAACTACAGGAGTATCTCCCTTTGTAGCCATGTATGGTAAGGAATGTCGAACTTGCCTGCATTTACTCTCATTCCAGAATCATATTATAACTTACATTGTAAGCAAACTTACCTCT
Organism: Zhengitettix transpicula; assembly: GCA_037074705.1. Lineage (NCBI taxonomy): Eukaryota > Metazoa > Arthropoda > Insecta > Orthoptera > Tetrigidae > Zhengitettix > Zhengitettix transpicula. Next base: position 199,975,717 of record CM073591.1, on the reverse strand, counting down.
GTCCTTCAAAATACGCTATGAGGGGATATGCGAATAGTCCATTAAAAGTTCTAGGGTATTTCCCAGTAGAGGTTAATTTTCTAGGGTAAAAAGTTCAAATCAATAATACATGTAATTCGCGGAGGTACTGCAATTTTGATGGGAAGAGACTGGCTTAATGAATTCAACCAAGTCGAGGTTCTGTATTTGGTAAACAATATTGGCGAGAAAGAAAATTCAGAAAGTTTAGATTCTACTAAGGTCCAATGCCCTGAGCTCTCTGAACTTCTTAGAGATTTCTCTGATATATTTGAAAATGAAATTGGCTGTTGTGATGTTGCAGTGCATTTATCCTTACAGGAAGGTGCAACTCCTATTCGGTTGCGTCACAACAATGTACCTTTTGCACTGAGAGAAAAATTTAAGTCTGAATTAGATAGAATGGTAGAAGCAGGTGTTCTAGCTCCTCTTTCTGCTAAGGACATTGTTCCTCCATATTTAACCCCCACCATTCCTGTTATTAAACCAAATGGATCAGTGAGGATTGCGGGACAGTTCAATAAAACGATCAACAAATTCTTGGTGGTCGATCGTCAACCTATTCCTCTATTTGAGGACTATTTGGAGAGACTAGCTTGTTGTACTGTGTTCTCCAATTTAGATCTTCATAATGGATTCAACCAAATTCCATTGGACAAGGAAAGTAGCAAATTGATTGCATTTGCTACCCCATTTGGCAATTATGCAGTAAAACGCCTTGTGTATGGAATTTCTGCTGCCCCAGTTTTGTTTCAGCGGGTGATTAGTGAACTTTTTCATTCAATACCTCGATGTTTACCATTTTTTGATGACATTCCTGTTGCAGATCGAGATAGTTGTTCACATATTTCAACCCTTCGTGAACTATTTCTTGTGGCAAGGAAACATAATTTAAGATTTAACAGAACTAAGTGTAATTTCCTGTGCCCCTCTATTCCCTTCTTTGGATTTGAAGTAACAGCAAAAGGAATTTCTCCTCGTAAAGATAAACTTTCTCCTATTATGGACATGCCTATTCCAAAAGACAGCACTGCAATTAAGTCTTTTATTGGAATGGCTAATTTCTATTCCCGTTTTATACCAAATTTGCAGTGTGAATTGGAACCACTTTATCGTTGTTTACGTTTAAAGAATAAAGAAAAGTGGGGTCCAATTCAGACTAAAGCCTTCCATAAGGTCAAGAACCTTATTGCTAAGGCTAAGCATATTGCATTTTACAATCCACAAAAGGAATTAGTATTGTCAGTTGATGCTTCTTCCTACGGCGCAGGTGCAGTCATTAGCCATTTAGGTGATAATGGTGATCTCATCCCTGTTTATTTTGCTTCCACTTTGCTCAATGCTTCCCAAAGAAATTATTCACAATTAGATAAGGAGGCTTTTGCAATAGTCTTTGGTGTGAGACGATTTCACCAATTCTTGTTTGGGCAGAAATTTACAATAGAAACTGACCATAAGCCTTTGTAATTTATTTTCAGCAAATCAGCAAAAAATGAGGTTATGGCAGCTCGACTTTCTCGCTGGTCAACGTTTCTATCTGGCTATGATTTTGAAATTAAGTACATTCCAGGAAAGATAAATGTTCTGGCAGATGCACTGTCCAGAAATATCCAATCCTCGTCGCCAATTTGATATATATTATGTATAAGTTGTTAATTAAAGTTCTTGGAGAATGTAACTAACATATTTTTCTCTCACAACCTATACATAATATATATCAAATCTTTTTATCCTCGTCACCAATTTGATATATATTATGTATAGGTTGTGAGAGAAAAATATGTTAGTTACATTCTCCAAGAACTTTTATTAACAACTCCTTTCTCTACCAATGTGTCATAGCCCACTCTGGCATTAAGCTCCTCATATCCTGATCACTTTGTTTATGTCCACACCTCTTTGACACTTCATGCATCTCATTAATTCATCTGTCTGATCAACATTCTCCATTTCCAAGTACTCATTATTCTGACTATCATTCCTTGCTTCAGACACCATTTTTAATGATTTCCTAATTCTTCATGCACCTTTCAGTACGTTTGATTCTGACTCATCCTGAACTTAGTAAGATTGGCTTAAAGAAAATGTCCTACAAAAAAATACTTTGTGTCAAAATTTTGACCCATAATGTAGTACAGAGTTTTTACACATCATCAGTAATATTCACAGCCATGGGTTAGGGGCCCATGTGTAACCTGCATAAGACATGACCATTTACTTTTGTTAGGATATACTCTCACCACAGATCATATTTTCCCCATTAGTTTGTAACAAATCCAGCCTCCTGTAACTCCCAACTCCAACTGCCAAACATCCCTTTCTAAAACATTCTCTTTACCTCACTTAAAAGATTTCCTTTTGGGGACTAACTTTACAATATTACAGTATTCTAATTAGTTAATGATGTCTCAAGAACATCCTATGCCTTACTATCATCACAATACACAGGCTGTTGCTGAGGTTTGTCGATTTGTTTATTAATGTGATACCTTTGTCGCTTTAACACAGATTTTTGATTATTATTTGCAAATATTCAAGTCTTATTGTACTTCTATAATTCAACTGTAGATAATTATATCTAATAATACCAGAATAAATATGTATAAGTTTATACCAAATAAGTTGTCTAATTGATCAGAATTTTTGTAAGTCTGAGGTGAGCCCTGAATGCTGAAACAATCATTTTATAGTGTCATTAAGAATATACCTATCATGCATAATATTTATTTCATTAGTGATTTTCCTGCAATATATTACATTCACATTGCTTCAATTGCAAAATGTCTGCTCAACTTCTCACACTTTACCCGGAGACAGTTCTATATCATATTGTGTTTCGATTTGGCTGCCAAACATATTGATTGTCTTGAAGACATTTAAATTCAGCAGTCTATTTTATAATCAGAAAAAATAACCACAAAATTTAAATATGGAATAAAATATTTAATAGAATTACCTGAAAATCTAAATAGTTACTTTATTTTGCATATAGGGATATTCCATTTATTCTGCAATTGAGAATAAGAATATTTGAAAACAAATGAAATCATATTACAAGAAGTAATCATAAATTTAATTTAAGTACAAAGATTGTAATCAATACCTCAAGCTGTTTCAAATATTTAAATGAAGCATGTTTATAATGTAATTAAACATTGTATTTACTAAACTCAAAACAAGACTTTTTCATTACTATTGACTAATTTACTAGATGTCAATACTCTCAAGAATCACAAATTTAATTTATCTTTTTTTAGTCACCTTCTATTCATTTTACTTGAACATTGAATATTGTTTTAAATTATGCTTAAAAATTCCATCATATGAATCTATAGGGTGGTCAGCAATAAATAATTATAAGAACATTTACTATTCCATCAACACATACTTTCTATTTACATTATTAGAAGTATCACAATTACTGTAAATGATTGTAATTCAGAGCAAATGCATATAGAAAACAAAACTAGTGACTTTATAATCACTTTATTTCAAAATGCTGAATTAATACAGGAAACCAAAGAATTTTAACTTCTGTGAGATTACATTTTTTATACTTTACATTTGTCCTACAATCTTAGTTATCTTGATTTGACAAAAATTACATTATTATACTTTATTATTTAACATATGAATATCAACATATTTCCATTTATGTCATTCATGATGATTTCTTAGAATGGAAAATAAGGATTGTGACTTAACTGAACAAGAAGGTTAGTAACCACAATTCAGAGAATTCAATACATTTTTAAGAAATTGAATGTTTACCCTCTGTGACTACAGTGACTTTTTAAATCTAGTGACACTATTACTGTTATATAGCAGAAATGTTTATGAATCTGCAGTTAAAGAAGATTAAATCCAGTTCTTTGTTTGAACTGCAAGACAGTTGTAATGTGAGCTCCCATAGATGAGTTTCAGGAGAATTAAGGCCTACTACTTCAAAATTTTCTAAATATCAATGCTAGAAGTTTTTGCTGACAAAAGACTAAGGAATTTTTTTCCTTTTTTAGGTATAATTTCTGGATTTGTCAATAGGTTGAGGAGAATGGCTCTTTTGTCCTTTTAATTTTGATAGAGGAAAAATGTTGACCTTATATTATAATATAATATAACTAAAATTTCTAATATATTCATTTTGAAACTATACCTAATGTTTAATATTTAATATAATCTAAAATTATCTTTTAATAAATAAGCAATACAGCCAATATGCCAGAAAAAAAATTAATTAAACCAAAAATTTACTTGAATATGACGTTTAGTCCACAATTGTTTGACTTATTCAGATAATCAGGCAAAATACGTAAATAGCAAAATTTATCTGATAAATTAGGTACTCTACACATTTTCTATAATATTAGTGCATTAAATGTCAAAAATGCCAATAATAAATTGAACAAAATTTAACTCAAATCTGTAAATTTGTCTTACCTATTTCAATATGTTTTGGTAAATTTTCATTTCTTATTTTGCTATTTAGGTTTTTTGCCTTATTTCCTGATTAAGTCCCTAAATTGTGGTCCCAATGTTGTAGGCCTATTCAAATAAATTTTAGGTTTCACTAATTTAGAAATTACTTTGATAAATTGGCTGTATTACTTATTTATACTTAATATGTTTTATTATTATTTAAGATGTATAATTAGTATTTTTACTTTTCAGGGAGAAAAAGGATCCAAAGGAGATCCTGGACCCATGGGATTACCAGTATGTTTACTCAATTAACTTTCAGAATTATTAATCCATTTCTGTTGTATACAAAACTTACATGATTTAAGATTACACATAATATTTAAGACATTTGACTTGAATAATATTAAAATATAAACCACATATACAAATATTATGTCTGAATATTTTAAATATATTGACACCTGTCATAGAACAAATCTAACATAATTTCAGTATTGTAGTATTACTGAAAATAAAACTTAAATTTCAGGTCTCAGCATATTTTTTATTGTTAAAAAAGTTTAGGAGGTAAATTTATTGAATCATTTAGTACCTAAGTTTTTCAAGTTATTTTGAATTAAATATTAATATTTAAAAGTTAGTTAATCCTGTATATTTTCTGTATAAAGAATAACTGTTCAAAAATATAACTTTTAATGACTTAAGATGCAGCCCAATTACTCTTGTAAATGATCTGAAAGACTTTATTTTCTGTAGTATTAAATTAATAAGATATTTCCTAATTTGAGAGTATTGCCACATAAAAATTAACAGAATATGTCACAAATTCATATAATAACTAAAAAATTCTTATTTTGGAGTTGATTATGAATAATAATGTATTTTACCTTGTTGCAACTCTTGAGCTTTAAATTTCTTCTTAGAAAATTTAAACTATCAACTAGAAGTTGCATTAATGTATACAATACAAAGATTTTTATGTGAATATTTATACATTATAAACAAAAAATAAGTTATTATAATTGTAAGAAAAAAGGGGATTCTGATTTTATTGCCACCCATATTTTTACATGTTTATACTATTTATATTACTGTAAAAGGAACATATCAGACACTACTTACACATACATTTATATTCATATTATAAAATGATAAAATATATTTTTGTTAAATCTAAATAAACCCTATATTACTACAGTATTTCTTACAGAGCAATTGTTGTACCCAAAAAATAGTTAAAAATTTGTTAATAATGAAATCTGTTTACAACATACAAACTAAGCAAATATAATTTGGAATTTTATTGAACATTTCAAACTGTCAAATTTTTGACATAGTACAGTACTGCATGTTGTGCAGGCCACCCACAATCAATATGGAAATTCAACATATTCATTGCTACTTAACCTGATGACACAAACTATCAATTTAAGGTAAGTCAGCCATTCATCATCTCTCTCTATCACATCATTCTTATTGCATTTAAATGTGATAAGGTCAAATTAAATAACATTTAAGAATAGGAAATCATAGTCGGCTTACCTGAAATAAATAGTTGATTTCCCTTCTACAGGAAAGTAGATCTTTAATATTTCAACTAGGGATGACATGATATTGTCAAATTAATTAATATTGACAGGAAAGTGAATTAATTTAATATTGACAGGAAAGCGAGAGAAAGAGAGTGGCTGATTAACCTTCAATTGAAAATTGGTGACACATAGTTAGGTGCACATCACATTTTTAATTGCCTTAGCCCCCATCCTTAGGACAGAACAGAACCTTGTGATGAACAACCATACAGCGTTGAATTCAAACTCTGGTTTATTTTGTATTATATCATATTATAATCCATTGGAATCATTTATCAGTCTGAGAAAGTGAATATAAAACATTCTGTTTTGTCTGGACCTAGAAACAATATTAAATGCAAAATATTATTTTTAGAACTTACTTGAGTCATAAGTAATTAACTATGGAAGTAAAATTTTTGGAAAACATTTCAGGGTCCGATGGGTCTTCGAGGTGAGCCTGGACGACCAGGGGACATGGGAAAGACTGGTGGCACGGTAAGATCTGCACATTCTTAGAGCTGCAGCATCCCTGCAACTAACATCTGTTTGCAGCAACATTCAGACAAGAGCAGTGCCTCAAGTACTTAACAATTTTACTAGTCTGCGATTTGTGCAGGGGACAAGTGTTTCAAAGAACTTCTTCTAAATGAAGAATGTTGATGCAAACTACTAAATATTTGCCCATTTACTAATGGCCTTGTACAAACTATGTGAAGATGGCCACATAAGTAGATTTGTATATGCTAGTTTTGTAACATTTTGTGTGGCATACAACATGGGGTAGTGCTAAGGAAGTTGTTTATCTTGTACTCTTGAAGAGACAGCATTTAGACAAATATACTGATGCAAAGGAACAAGAGTAATGTTAACCTATGACATTTAGGTGATGTTCCATTTTTTTACATGCTGTGTGAGTGCTTGTGTTGTGTGAAATGACTCTATGCACATATGGTACAATGCTTTCTCATTAACATTATTCATTGAGAAAAAGTCCAGTTTTGAAAAATCTGTCAAAAAGCATTGTTACACCTGTTTAAGGGTTTGGCACTATATCAACTATTTTTAGTTTCTTAATATCTGACAATTCCGAAATACCAATTCTGATTAATAAGTGTAAAAATTAGTATTCAAATTTATTTATTCTTTATTATTTTCACTTTAATGTAAAATTTTCATGAAATAAGTTATAAAGTTGACATTAATATTGATCTTTAAAAGCAAAAGATAAAAAGTGACTGTGTGAACCGAAAAAGATGTTTCTTCGTATTGAAACTTTCTAAAAATAAATATTGATTTTGCAATACCACTCTATATACATTTCTTAATGTATTTATTTGTAAATTTAAATTCAATAACTGTAATATAATGAATTGTTGGGAGAAGTCTTCCTGTACTTTTTACTGTGTCTAGTGTAAGGCATGCATGCTGCTGTCTATTCCAATGCTTTTAGCTTTGCAATTTGCATGCCATGTCATGCTGCTGAGTGTGGTACTCTGCCAAATTTTAATAGAACATGAATCCATATTGCTTGACAGGATTCAGTAACATTTTATTGTGTGCATAAAAGTTTTATAAACTTTTTTTTAAAAGAGTAAGTACAAAAATTGGTTACAATTTATATTAATATATTTAATATCAGGTTCTTTATATATATATATATATATATATATATATATATATATATTGGCTAAATAACAGGCTTTTATTTTGATTTCATGTTTTGGCAAGTACAGCTTATATTTAGCAACGTTGATAAATATAAGTCACAACATAAACTACAAATCATTAAAAGAAACCTGTTTACTTACAAATACATGTTCCTTACATAAATTAGGCCTATAGTTTATAACTCTTTTGATACTTAAATTGTAATAGGCTTTTTGAAGCTCTATCTCCTCATAATGTTGAAGAATGTAAGAATATATAAAAATCCCAAGTGAATGAAATTAATTGATATTATAGTAAAGAATTGTTGTTGCCTTGAATCATATTTATTAATAAAAATATACAGAACAATATACTACATTCATTATATGATTCTGGCTTATGGGGGAAAATTGGTTTATTGAATACCTTCTCCCACCACACACACACACTTATCATTTCATTTAGATTGGTGTAGTTTGTTTCTTGTAGAGAATATTTTTGATTTATATTCTCATGAAAGAATAAGAAGAAACTGAATAGTTATAATACAGTGCCATAATATTGAATGGACACAATTATTGAAAGGACTCTTCGTGTTATTCTATATGTTAATAGACAGCACTGATTCAGAAAATTATTTTGCTCTGGAAGTATTAATACTTTTTTTTTACTATTAGACATGAGTTTCAATATATTTAAAAAATATATCTTTTAAAAATTGTAACAAGAGATATATTTCTGAAAATGTATTATAAAATTAACACCATTTATTAGTTTCAACGGGAAGTAAGTCTTTTTTAATAAAGTAAAACTCTTATACAGAACTTATTTATATTTAAAAATATCTTATTTACAATATCTTAAAAATGAAACACTATTCATGTTGTTTAATATGACAGATTTCAGTGAAACATCAGTTCATACATATACATGACTACTATAAATAAATACCATGTATACTTTCCATTATCCCAGTACACTTTACAGTATCTAAGATATTCAGCGATAAATGTCTTGAAACATTTTGTGGTTAGATTATCTTCATAATTGTATGAGTGTGTATCAGAAACTATTTATTGTCAATTTATTTCAATACAACACAGTTGTATTAAAGTTTGGTGAAAAAAGTATTTACAAAATTCTGAATGAGTTGTGTAAAGCAGACTCATCAAACAAATTTTCATTTATCACGTGACTTTGTGCAGTGTACTACACTCTACCTCAAAGTATTAAATATTTTATTTGAATCTAACAGATATAGACTTTTTATAATAGTACAGAAGGGGTTACAAAATGTGAATTCACATTGTAATGATAATAAAATAACTTTAATTTATTTCAAATTTAATATCCTCAATTGTCTCTAATTAAGTGATTACTCCTTTTGATTGCCACTAAAATTAATAAAGGGGATTTTAAAAAATTGTTGCCTTCCTCAGGTATACAACAATAACTTTTATTATTATTACACAATATGCTACAACTTAAACCTTTCATATGTTCAAAATTTATATGTAGTCATAGCAAAACCATTTTGAAAAATAAAATGTAAGCCATCCTATATTGAATTAAAATTTATGTTATAATAGAAGATAGTTTTGCCCTCCTAAAGTTACTCATTAAATGTCATTGTTTTCAAACTGTAAATGGTCTTTTTTCTGTGTAAGAATGACAGTAATATGCTCACTTCCAAGTGTGTGAAATGGCTGTAATGTAAAATGTTAATGTCAGTGATCTCACAGAAACTATAATTGTTTCATTGAAATTAAAACAAATATATTAAATTAATTTTACAACAAGTATCATTTAATTAAGACCTTCGAAACTGTGGGAATCTCATTATTCAGATTTAACTAAGAACTTTGGAAACATGTGGAAATTTGTTTTAACCAATTACTATTGTTTTGGTTTTTAATATGAGCATCTTCAATATTTATGTGATTTAAAATGCATCAGAATTTCACTTGAAATGGTAACACATCAATACTAGGGATTTGAATTGGAGAAGTTACTTATGTACATACATTTTTGGAAAGTTTTTCCTTGATTGTATTCAGCTATTTGTTTCTATTTGTAAATAAAAGTTTATATGTAAATCAATATTTCTAGTTTTGTCATTATTTAGTTCAGCATTGTTATCATTTTCCCTATGTTTTGCATTGTCATGTTAAACAATAATTTACTTCAATGCTCTAAATAAATTAGATTATTTTTTTAGAAATTCCTTTCCTCATTGAATTTATCTGCTGCCACCACCACTAATGTGACAAAATATATTAATTATTTCACTCTCAAAATCAATCAGTTAACACAAGCAAAATTCATGCATATTTTGTTTTTTAGATAAATGATTAGACATGAGATGTGGAATAATTAAACTAATTTGTTTTTTTCATTTATTTTTATTTTATAAATTATTTATTTATGTATCCTCATGTTTTCTTACATTTTGTTTTATTTGATTTTTTTTCCCTTGTGTAGGGTCCTCCAGGACTTGATGGAATGAAGGTATGTTATATATTTGCTAAATATTATAATAAAATTAATTTAAAATTATTTATGAGCCACCTTATAAAACTTTCTAAAATTAAAGATTTGATTATATTAATTATTTATTTTCTTATGAAAAACATGAAGTATTTTATAAGGTATTAAATTGTACACATTTACTGTTTACAGAAATAACTCCATACTCTTGATAATTATATAACTCCATATTGTTGATAATTATATGAAAAAAATTAAATTTGTATATTGAATATGTTCCTGATTTGAATAGTTTCCTGATTTTAGAAGTCCTTAATAGTTAAGAAAATATTCTCACAATTTATTTGATTATATGCTAAGTTTAACTTATTTTTGTGATATTGGAAAATCATTAATATTGAATTTTATTTTTAACCTTTTTGTGTGTAAGAATTTAAGGAATATAAATTTCTGATGTTCATGAATCCTCCCAGTAATAACTACTGTAGATTTGGAAATCTCAAGTTCTTCATACCCACAGCTTCCATTAAGCTTTATATTCAGAACTAGGTAATATTCCTTGTACTTATTTTAAAATTTTATTTATGCTACTTTTATGATCCAGACATCACAGGCATTTGACAGTTCTAGTTTCATTAAAAGCTATATATATATATATATATATATATATATAATGTAATAGCGACAAAAATAAAATAAATCATCAATTTAATCCAACAATTATCTTTTATTACACAATTTACAATTACACAAATCTGATGAAATTTTATTTACCTTAGAATACATTTTAAATAATTGGACTCGGTACCCTCAAGGTCTTTACTGGGTTGATAAGGAAATGGAACAAAATGTTACAATTAAACAAATGCAATTACAATAAATGAAAAACGAAATAATTGAAATGATTGAAACGAGTGAAACAAATGAAACGAAAGTAACAAAATCTGACACCTTTTACCCTTTATTAGCAATTTACAATTATTAATTCAGAAAAATAAACTTACACGCTCTTTGGTCCACACACTCACTTCATACAGGCTTAAAAGGCACCAGGCTGTGCTCACACTCTGCTATCACAGCCACCTCCTCTTGACAACGTCACCCTCTCGATGAATTTGAACACCTCTGCTGGCAGACAGACCACCATGATGAAACTCCCACCAACTGTAGTCGACTAATGTCCAGCTGATTACTCTCGGCCCTACGGACCTGCCCTCTTATTTTTATCCGGGCTCCAGAATCTTCCCTTGTTTTCACATTTTTTTTGCATTTCCACTTTCGTCAAACAAACACCATCTGTTGCCGTTCCAACAACCTTCTGTAATTATGCCATTAGGATTCCTTCGTCCACAACCAATTAGCCCTAAGAGCTGCAAAAACGCCCCAATTATTAGTCCTTCCCTTCACTAAACGCCGTCATTTTATCATTATTTTTTATATGTTCATTTCACTCAAGGATCCCCGATCTGAGTTCGTAAACAAATCTGACAAAAATATGAACAGAATTTCTGTTCTTCCGAGCTGGTTATTACAATATATATAGTAATAATCATTAAGCTAGGGTTAATTAAAAGAATTAATATCCAATTATCAAAGGTAACTTTGTCACTTAATAATTTATATATGTCCATCTGGTACCAGCTCTTTCTTTTTGTAGCTTCAATACTACACTAAAAATGTAAATTTTTACACTGATTCTAATTTTCTCACAGATTTTGCACACACATGGTCGAAATGCACGTCCTCAGCTATCAGGAACCTTGGTTGTTGTCTCCCCTTTCTGGTCAGCTAGCCGGGTTGGATCCCTCAATGCGAAGATTGTTCAATTTGTGAAGCAAACTCCTGCTTCCATACAAGAGCTCGTGATTTGTAGTTAATGTTAGCAGACTTTCCTTATCATGTGCAGAGTCCAGACTTTAACTCCTTTCTTCTCATCACAGATTTTAGGCTTTTTGTTTCTCCTTGCTCGACCCAGGCTCAGTGCAGAACCTTACTGTCTTTGTGGACTGAACTGCCATGTATCTCGGCAAAGACTTTTTACTGTTGATCCTCTCTCGACCCAGGCTCCGTACTGACTATAACTTCTTGAATGCAGATTTTAGTGGTTGTCTTTCCTTTCTCGACCCCGTCTTCATACTGACTGACTTCTTTTCACGCATGCATTCCCATTTCGGCTTTCCGACAAAGGAAAAGAACTCTCCGCCATAGTTGCTTTGATAGCTCATGCCGCTACAATTCAAATTATACCCAATCAATTTAATGGCCTAATTAACTATTGCTACAATATATATATATATATATATATATATATATATATATATATATGTATATACAATTATATATAAATGTTAAGCATGTAAATTATTAAGTGACAAAGTCACATTTGATAATTGGATAGTGAGGAAGATAGAAATATAGGATAAAGTTTGGGAATACACTGTGAAGAAAGCATATGCTTTAGGCAGAGTAATACGCTCAAAGTTATGTTTAAGTTATAGAGAGGATAGGAAAAAGAAGGAAAGGCTGAAAATATTCGGCAAGGCTAGGAATCAAAGCAAAAGTACCTGGGTTCTATTCCTGGCCCTGCCAAATACTTTGAGTCTTTCTGTCTTATTCCTATCATTTCTACACCTTGAACATATGCTTCCTTTAAGTGTATTACTGTGCCTAAAGCATATGCTTTCTTCAGAGTGTATTTCCAACCCTTCTATCTTTCTCACTATCTGATTTTATATATATATATATATTATTATTATTATTATTATTATTTTCTAAAATAATTGTAATCTTGATATTGAAAGGAAAGAGTGATAGTTTGCGGCTTACCTGAAATTGACGCACGATATAGTCATGGGGACCAAAAGAAGTTCTTCAAATTTTCAGAGGCTCTCTGCCTCCTTCTTCAGGAAGGAGTGTTACATCTTTCCATGCACTGACCAGATGACTGCTGACTGTAACACTCCGCCTTGAAGAAGGAGGCTGAGAGCCTCCAAACAATGGAAGAACTTTCTTCGGTCCCCTGTGGTTACACTGTGCTTTAAAATCAGGTAAACCCCAAGCTATCTCTTTCCTTCCCATACCAAGATCACAATTTTATGCACGTATACATTTGTATATATTCTGATATTTAAGAAAAATTGTCATTAAGCAGCAGCCTTTCTGAGTTCAGAAAAAGATATTTAATACAAATTACACTAAATTTCATAGCTAATTTGTGACCTCTTCAGGTATGCTGTTTTTACAAAAAAATTATAGTTAGGGTTGGTCTCAACTGACTGCTGTACAAAATGTTGATAGAGTCATTCTCCACTGACTGCTATAACTTGTTATGAATTGCCACTTTCCAGGCATGATATTATAATTCCACATTCATTGAGAATTATTTATATTAAACAATATTAATTAGATAAAGAAACCAATTGATAAAATAAATACCATATGTTTCTGCAATCCTTGTTGCTTTCATCAGGTGATTCAAAATATAATATTAAAAATTGATATTAAACAACTTTATAGAATAAATCACAAATAGTTATATCCTCCTATTTCTCCTATTTATTTCTATCCTTCCTCACTATCCAAGTTTGAATGTGACTTTGTCACCAAATTAGTTCCAATTCCTTAATGGATTCACCTAATATTGTATATATATAACACTTAGAAAAATGTGACCAGGTCAAATTAAATAACTCATTTAGATAGGATTTGATCCTGTTTGGTTGAGGAGTGTAGATATTACAAAGTTTCGAAGATTCCTGACAGATGGGGTAAGGCCCTTGAAAATCTGTAATATCTTCACTCCTCAGACCGACTGGACAGACAGTTCATTTCAGGTAAGTCAACTTCACTGCCTCTCTTTCCTATATAATTTTTTTTCCTATATAATATCATATATATGTATGATTGTTTGTATGTATGTATAACTATTATATATAATTGGTAACATTAAAATTTATTATCACTCTGTTATCAATAAAAAATATTTGAATATCTTTGATGATCAAAGTTCAACATAAACTGCATTTTCATTATTTACCTGACTTAAAAACCAATTTTGTATTAATAAATCTTCTCTTTATATTATATACTATAGCAGCTGGTTGTTTTTATTATTAATATTATTTGCAACAAAAATTCACACATGCTGTTAACTTCATGTAGGTACTTATTTTATAATTTGTATTTGAATTTTTATTCTCCAAATTGTTTTTCAATTATTATTATTGATGAACAAGTTATTTTGTTTCCTATAAAAGGCCAATGAAGGCAATGTATTGATTTCAGTCAATAATAAATCCTTATAAATGTGTGAACACAACCAGATTAGTCTACAAATGTGAAAAAAATAATACAAAAATTTGCAATGTGTGGAAGTTGTAAATTAAATATATATTATATAATTTTTATACCAAAAATTTTTTTAAGAAGTCAAAACTTTTTTAAATATAATTTTTATTTGGATTTTTAGATTACTTCATTGTACACTTTATGCATTCCTAGTTTGAGGCTAAAACAAATTTTTAATGTTTTTTTTATAAACTATTACTAACTAATTTTGCTGTGTTCATTCTTTTATAAATATATTGTAGTCAGATAAATATAACTAATCATAAATTCTATTCAGTTACTAAGAGAAACTTCTCAGCTTTCAATTCAGGTCATCTTCGTAGGCAGCAACTCAACACATCAGAATAGACATTTAACTAGTATATGATGGAAACATTGCTGTGCAGAGATGACACAGGTGGAAACCCTAAAAACATTTCTTAATTTTAAAAAGGAAAAAATTACATCTGATTGAAAAATTATATTAAGAAAGATGGCCAAATACAAACAAAAGAAGTGATAATATAAATACCACATGTTTCTGGAATTGATATGTCAACTGACTAGTGCAGTTGAACTGCTCTAGGCTCTTGCATTTTTTCTTCACCTGAAGAAAGGAACAAGGCTTCCAGAAATGTTGTGTGGTATTTATATTATCACTTCTTTTGTTTGTATTTGACTATCTTATTATTATTTTATTAATTTTATTCATCAGAAAAATCTTTGATAAATTCCCTTACACTTATGATACTCATCTAAAAAATACTGTTGTTTTCCATAAAAGAAAAACATGTTTTGCTTCACCAATAACTTTGATTTTGATCAGTGCTGCATGAAAAGTCTTCCTTTTTCTTAATTTGATCATGTTTTGTGTCTTCTTTATGATTCTAGGGAGCCCAAGGAGAGCCAGGTAGCAAAGGTGAAAGAGGAGATCCTGGGTTGCCTGTATGTATATCTGCTTTTAAGTATACAATATACAATTATTACCACTATTAATTACACAACTAAAGCAACTAATGAAATTTTATTTCCTTTCATAATAATTATTTTCTTATTAAAATATGCTTTATTTTAAAATATAATTTAGTTAAACTTAACATTATTACTTTTTCAGCTTACCTTAACCAATATAAATGGTAGTTGTAACAGGTCATTGGTGATTTTCCATCTCTCCTAATTCTGTTGTGTTTCAAATCATTGCTGCCCTGGTATGATGATTAATGTTGTTTTTTACTTGTATTTTAGGGAACTGATGGAATCCCTGGTGCAGAGGTACCCCCAGCTTTCCGTAACTCTTGCTTTTCATTGATAACTATTAGCATGTTTTAAAGCATATATGTATGCATGGCTTAGTTAACAGTACTTCAGTTATTTTGATTCAATGATTTATATATATATATATATATATATATATATATATATATATATATATATAGAAATATATAGAAATATACCAGAAGAACATTAGTTTCATATTGCTATCCTCTCGTGAAAAAGGGGGGTCAGGCCATAATAAAAATTAACAATTTATTAATTCCAGCCTGGCTACACCCTAACTGTCACTTTAAGGTAAGTCAGTTGCTCTCTGCCACTTATTCATATCCAAGTTTACATATAATAATAATCAGGAAAATGTGATATGGTCAAATTATTTAACATATCTGGACAGGAAAGAGAGACAGTGTAGCCATCTTACCAGAAATCAACAGTTGGGATATACAGAAAAAAAATCAAATATTTGAGGATGTGTGCTCCCTTCTTCAGATTAGTAGTCCAGAACTGTGTGCCAGTTGCTCTCTGTACATGAAAGATCTTCCTTAACCTAAATAAACAGTTGGCGTTATAACCATACCACCAAACAAGTGGTAAAACAATGGAATGTGGGTCCCCAATCTGCCACACCTCAATTCATGTTACAAACTATATACATATTCATAAATTTGTGCCTGGCTGACATGCAGTTCAGATCTTCTATCCTGACAAAAGGGGCTCAGACCCTCAAAAATATGAAATTATTTTTCTGCCTGACTGGACCGACTTTATTCCAGGTACGTTGACTATGCTGTCCCTCTTTCCTATCCAAATCTAATATATATATATATATTGTAATAATTAAAAAAATATTACATTTAAAAAATTTTTTTAATAACTTATCAACATGTTGTAGTTATCTAAATATAATAATTAAAAAAATTAATTTAAAATGAAATTTATTATTAATTAAAAACAAATTTATTCTTCAAAGTTACAAATTTTATATTTTATAAACAAAATCTAATTACTCTTAATCTCAGGGTCTTTACTGGGTTTGTTAGTAAGAAACAATTTAAGATTACAATTTAAAGAATTTATAATTTAAACAATTTGAATCTCACTAAATACAGAATAAAATAAACTATAAACGAAATATGACTCTATTACCCTTAATTTACCGTTTACAAATATTTATTATTTTCCTTATTACTTACCATTGTCCTTTTGGAACCTGACTTAATGATATCCAAACCTGGGAACACACTTCACTAAAAAAAAAACATTCTGTGCATAAATTGCACATTCACTTTCACCAACACAAACACATTAATCCTCTCGGAACTCCAGACTCTTCGTACGGACCATCGCTGTTTCGCCCACGGCCACCAGTCAATTTAGTCAGTATTATCTCCAGACACCCCAGATGTACCTCCATCAAAATAGCAGAGTTATTTTATCTGCTGCAGAATTCTTCAAACTATGGAGTCACCAAATAATGTTACTTTTTAAATCTGACTATGCGGATAGACTCTTTACAATGCTTTATCCAACTAACTCTCCATCCACATTTTTCTCCCTTGATACCGGACACAACTCCTTCCACATACACATCTTTCTCCCTTGCAATCTACCACACAACTGCTTATACCTCCTTCTCTCTCGAGATCTGTCATCCAACTCCTTCCATCCACGTTCTTCTCCCTTGCTCTCTGGCATCCAACTACTTCCATCCACGAGCTTCTCCCTCGAGATCTGCCATCCAACTAACTTATTTGCTTCTCATCCCTCACCAATAAAATACTAACTCTTGGCTTTCCCATGCTCTGGCCCCATCCTTTGAGCTCCAGATACTGCTGTCACTCCACATAGTATAAGTAAACAATTATTGGCCTCCCTAATTGAACATCAGTGAGAGCCCACAGCCACTATCGTTCTTTGATATCAGTACATCTAAACGAAACATAGTAATTTCACACAACTCCCTAATTGACTTCAATAAGAGCCTGCTGTCACTCCGTCCTTTGGGATTAGCGCCGATAAACAAACATTGTAATTTTAAACAATTCTTGGTCTCCCTACCTTAACATCAATAAGAGCCTGCTGTCACTCCATCCTTCGAGAATGATGCCGGTAAACAAACATTTTAATTTAAATAATTAATGGCGTTCTTAATTAGTATTACAATATATATTGTAATAAACACAGTTAATGGTTATTTTAATACTATGAAAGTAACCAAATCACTTATACAAAACAAAAAATATTATTTCTATAAATAAAAATACAAAAATTTGTTTGGCACCAGCAGATATAGATATGCAAAGATTGAACATGAAATTGCTCTGGCATTAAAATTTAATGAGTCCCTTTTTCAACATGGCAAAGTGGGCGGTTTCAATAGCTATTGAGCTTTCCTGTCTTCTGTGAAAAATGTTCAGGTACGAAGGCACTTTACAATAAATTTGGTGATTCTTACTTGGTCACTCGTTTGCAGTCCTGTAATGGATCACTGGTCTCCCACACTGGCTAAGCACTCAGCAATTCCTCATGCTGAGCCACAGGGCTACCAATTCTTCACCCTCTCATGATCCTCTCCTAATTTCAAGTTCCTTCACTTCTCTAAGGTACAGAGTATATAACTCTACTCTGCCCCCCCCCCCCACCTCCCTACATACACACCAATGCAAAAAAGGAAGGATACTCTTGGAATCTTAGGACAGTTCTGGCACATGTGAACAAATAAACACAAGATGCCCTTTCATCCAGCCCATAGTTCTGTCAACATGTTCCGCCTTGAGCATCTGAGGCTTGTGGATAAAGGGTGGCCATGCGCTGCTTCCACAGCCGGAAGTTATTCACTACAATATATATAATATTAGTAAGGATATGTCTTTATATTTGGAAAGACAGGGAACTGTGGAGTTATAGGGATCTGTATTGATTTGGGGTTTCTTGGTGAAATGTAGTTTCCACTGACAGAATTTAAGGGTGTCACGGGAAAGTCTGAAGGGATCTAGGGTGGGGATGGAGGAGAAATTGAGACACGCATCAAGAACAGAAATTTCATCTTCACTTAAATTTTCTGAGGATATGTTAAGGATGCTGTTGTTTGGTGGCTTGGGATCTATATATATATATATATATATATATATATATATATATATATATATATATATATATATATATTTATATATTGTCAAATATTGATTTAGACAGGAGTACAATAAATAAGTTTATTGAAACAAAATACAACTTAAAATGTACACTACATGCTCACATGGATAACAAAGAGAAAACAAAAACTAAAACCTCTGTGAGGAAGAAAAAATGTCACAGCCACTGATTCTTATTTTTATCTCACATGTCACAGATTGTTCATCTGTGGATTTCATTTCACTCTGAGGGAAGCAGACTCACATCCTTGCTGAACCCTGAGTCAAAATTGTTGGCTTTAAACCATGTCATTATGTCTTCTCCACAAAGAACAGTGTCCCGCTGTTCGGTATTCATCACATGTATTTCTTGGTCCTTGATCTTGTTTCTGGTCCAATGTACCTGGAAGAATTTCCATTTTTTGGAGTCTGTTCTGGAGCTGTCATTATTTTCTTCTGGTCAGTCTCATTTTCTGGATAATCAATGTCAACTTCACTACTTTCTTCATTCTTCTGAGCATTGGGTCATGGAATGGTATAATATACAATTTTTAAATAACATTCACAGATAACATTCTCTGTATCTGCTAGCCAACATCATCACACCTTGTAGTAAGTAGGCAAATCTCTCGCCATTCACAGAAACACTGGACTTGATGACCAAAAAATAGTTTTCAGTTCAGTAGATGGCAACAATTGACAACAAACAAATACAACAACTCTCTCAAAGAAATGTCACGACATTGTAAAAATAATCAAATAATACATACACACAAACAAACCAGTTTATAACACAAAACACACACATACAAAGTTGAAAGAAAAAGTGAAGAAAATAGAAGTTAAAAAGTATGTGTTTATGAGATTATGGAAAAAATTATTTACAATTTTATATCAACATATCTTGGATTAGTGAGGAAGAATTGAAATAAATAGGGCAAAATGGGAGATTATGCTTATAAGTGAATTTATATGCTCAGGTGTAGAATCACACACAAAGAAAAGCATATGTTCAAAGCAGGGAGAGGTAAAGAATGAAGACAGGAAGACCTAGGCAGAATTTGAACCTGCACAAACTGCTCAGTACATAGACGCCTTAACCATCTCGACCTCCAGTTCCTGACCAGGCAGTCTTATTATGGACAAATAGTTATGTAAAGGAGGAATGGATAGAGTAGAGGGAATGAAGTATTAGGAGCATCCATTAAGGAATAAATACAATCTTTGATAGTGAGGAAGGATAGAAATAAATAGGAGGATTATGCATCAGACCTACAATCCTCAAGAAAGGGGCTAAGGTCCTGAATAATTTTAAATACTATTTCTTCACAGTCTGATTAGACCCCCTGTTGATTTAAAATATGAAATTTCATTTTGTCTCGGCTCTCTATTACACCTGTCGATTTAAGGTAAGTCAACTGGTCTATGTAACTCTTTCCTATCCAAATGAGAACATATATAATTAAAATATGTATGTAAAGGAAAGAGAGTATGGTGGTGGCTTACCTAAAATTGAAGCTCATTGTTACCACTCAGGACAGAAGGAACTTC
This sequence comes from Zhengitettix transpicula, assembly GCA_037074705.1. Taxonomy (NCBI): domain Eukaryota; kingdom Metazoa; phylum Arthropoda; class Insecta; order Orthoptera; family Tetrigidae; genus Zhengitettix; species Zhengitettix transpicula. The sequence continues at coordinate 199,955,289 of CM073591.1, read as the reverse complement.
TTCAAATTTTTGGAGGTGTTAGCATCCTGTTTCAGTAGAAAGACGTTTTATTCAGTGTGCTGGCCATATATAACATATAAGGAAAATCTGACAAGGTCAAATTAAATCACACATTTACATAGGAAAGAGAGGCAGCAATGCCGACTTACCTGAAATCAATAGTCGGTCCAGTCAGGCAGAGGTGACAGAAAAATACAAACTTTCTAGGGCCCGAGATGCCTTCGTCAGGAAAATTTGTATTTTTCTGTCGCCTCTGCCTGACTGGACCAACTATTGATTTCAGATAAGTCTGCATCGCTTCTCTCTTTCTTATCTAAATGTGTTATCTAAGTTGTATATATTAATGATGGAATAAAATAACCATACTTTGTCCTCATAATATAATTTAACACAGGAGTTTTCCGCTTTTTTAAGCCATAATCATCTGTTTTTATTTAAAATTACTTAATATTTACACATATCATGCCACTATGATCTGAATGGAGCAAGTGTCCCAATAATTATGATTTTAATATTACATATAAGTAAATAAAAAATTGCATTTGAAACTGATTGGACTCAGCTAAGCAAATTTAATAACATTCAAATTTCTGCATGTTATACTAAAAATGCTTGCCCATGAAATGCTGCTTTAATATAATTTCCAATTCAAGCCATAAATAGCATTGAGATACATATTGTATAACTAATTTAAATCAGATATGCAAAAGCAAAGTATTATATTGGCTTATCACAAAATTTGATATCTTTATTTCTTTTATAAAGGGCCCAAAAGGAGAGAAGGGTGCCAAAGGAGAATCGGTGAGTAAACGTAAACTGTCATTCAGTTATAAATAAATTCCCTTTAGATTACAATAT